>WAAE01029082.1:0-17374 GCA_013400495.1 Nicator chloris | reverse complement strand
TAAAAAGTACATTTAAGAAAATGCAATGTTGTTCTCAGTTATCTGTGGAAGTGGATTCTTTATACCACATGAAAAGAAACATCTGCTTGGAGTTCTAAGTCAAAGACTGCAGAGTGCACTTCAGAACCAACCAAGTATTGACTAAATGTATGTAGCTCACATTTACAGTGAAGGGTTTTTCTTTTATTATTTGAAGGTACCTAACTCTCCTGATTTTATAAGATGGGAGATCTCGTGTCAAAGCTCTAGTTAGCAAACTAGAGAGAGAAAGCTAAATTCAGCAGCACTTCTTTTTTATCCAGGTACAACTTCTAATCTCAGTAACATGGACATGTCACAGAACCACAGCATAGTTAGGGCTGTCTTTTAAATGCATTGTGCTTCCATTTCCACCCCAACATCTAGAAATCTGGATTATTTATTTGCTCTTTGAACAAAGGTCGGGGTTGTATGAAAGGGTTGCATAGTATCCACCATTCAGAACAAGAGAAAAAAGCAGACATAAGTAAACAGGGAGGAAAAGCACTTTAACAATTTGACAAGAAAAAAGCAAGTGTTATGCCAGGCAAAAGAGTATGGGGTTTTTTGGAGACTTTGTTTTTCCGTCTGAGTGAAAGAAAAATAAAAGTCCACCTTTTCATCCTGTCAAAGTGAATTATTTGTTCTTCCTGGACAAAGACAGCAAAGACTAACTAAAAGAGTAACTGGCCTGTTCCACCAGTCTTTAACGTTGAAGTGCAGTTTTTTTCAAGTGCTGCACAAATGAATTCCTAAGAGTAAATGAACCACTAACACAGAGATGTAGTTTAGATCTTTTGGTTAATTACTCTAAATTAAAAAAAAAAAAACCTACCCAGTTATTCAGTCTTTCCTCCCTCATATAGCACATTGTTCCTGAGGATACAGATAATAATGAGAATAAGTTGTAACTGCTCCTACATACTGACAAATACATTGACAGGCTGTTATTGAAGTACACAAAGCTGTGATTCCTGCTGTAAGAACAGAAATGTGGTTCTGAATACTTGCAGTGATAACCTTACTCTCTGTCTTCTGAGACTTTTCATTCTCACATATAAAGAAGAGATATTACCAATTTTTCACTTACATGGCTGAACACTGCATTTAAATAAACTGAACTATAGGCTGTACTCTGCCTAGTCATGATTTTAATAAGCAGCCAAGCTTTGCCCCTTTCTGGGGAACATTTTTAACAGCACAGTTCTGAAGATCTTAAGTGTGTGAAGGATTGATTTTTATATCCAGTATATCCTTCTTTAATTAATACATGCCATCTGCAAATTATTCTTCCAATTTGTTATTACATTGCTTTTCTCTGATCTTGAACACATGGGGTTTACATTTGCCTTGAGGAAAAGATCTATCAGACAAGTGTTCTAAAAAGAAAGGTTGACAAATACTACATGAATGAATCACAAATGATTTCTTGCATTTTGCAAACTGTGAAACTTACTGTTCTAAACAAAGGATGGCAGTGAGCTGGAAATGGACTGATTATTGTGTTTTTCCTAATGGAGACAAATTTAAGAGGAGACAATGAGAACAGCTGCCTGGTAAGTAGACAAAATGCAGAGAGGAAGACTGGAAGAATGGTAAAGAATGATGGACACCAAGTGATTGCCAAAATCTCAAGAATGATGTTTTCAGGAGAAGCCTGAGGCAGCATGTGTCAGAAAAAATATGTCTCTGAAATAACTCACTGAAGTTTTAGGATGTTAGGCAGCAGTGGTTGAGCACATGAAAGACAGAAAATGTTTATGAAAGCTCTATAAGAGGGTCAACCTAAATGAAGTAATTTCTGAAAAACAAACTAGCTACAGGGTTTTTTTGCTTATTCTTTTGTATTTTAATCTTGCCCCATGTAGTATGGGCATATAAACAACAAGGTATTTTGTTAGGTATTCTTATCTCTTTCGTCTTTGTGGAAAAAAAAAAGGAAAACAGTATGAAAAGAAAAAAAAACCAGATCAGTAGTAATGAAATAATTCATCCAATGTTGTTATTTTTCCTCTCATAAATTAATCGATAGAAACCACTTCTCAATTAATGTCTCCCTACAGAAATTTTCAAGAAGACCAATTACATACCTAGCACTGTGTTTTCAAAGGTTCATTCCAACAGTGCACTTCTGAAAGAATTAATAATTTAATAGACCAACATGAGTGAACCTTTTAAAATAAAAAAGATTAAGAAAATACAGTCTTAACTGAGGAAAAGATGTATGTATACAAGAATTTTCACTTAAGTAGCTTCTAGTAAAATGACTTTCAATTTATTTTGTCCCTATTCCCTGCTCCTATTTTTTCCTTTTCTTTTTGATTGACCATATTTTTAGGCACCACCTTCTACAAACTAAGTGCCAAAAATTTCCTCTCTTCCAGGCTATAAATACCTAATCATGCCATTTATCCCTTTTACTTGTTCTACATTTATTTTTCTGACTGATATTAGTGCATGTGTATGTATGTTTATATATACGGTCCAGTTCTCAGTCAGTATAAATCAGTACAGCTAAATTCATCCTAGCAAAGGATCAGTGCCCTAACAGCCTGCAGAACACGCCCCACATACTCTGTTAAATCTGAACATCTAATGCAGAACCAGTTCTTTGCCTAGAGGAGAGGCTTGTTCAGTCATTTACTGGACATACAACTTCTCCATCTATTTTTAAGCTGTTCAGCGTTCCCCTATTGAACCTCATTGCATATAGTCTGCATTATGGAAAATCTTCAGTTGGTAAGTCACTTGATGACAAATTTGGGTGGCTGTGTACTTCTGATTTCTCTGGTTTTCTAGGCAGGAGTTTAAAAAGATTTGTAAAGGGCAGAGTTTTCTTTGGCATGAGCTTTTATAGGTACAGCATGACTACTGCTGTCCTGGAAAAAATAAAATGAAACATAAAGTGATAAGCTCTTAAAAACAAACTTTTTCCTGCTCCTCACCATTTCTTTATTTCCTCTTTAGTTCTTTATTAGCAGAACTAATAACTAATAAAATAATAAAGAGCTGCACATACCCATCAAATGACTTAATAATAAATCCACCTTACCTCTTTTTTGGACAGATGTTAAAATCTGGAATTTGCTGCAGTATGCTTCAGGCAGATGCTCAGTCAGACTGCATGCTGTCATCCCTGAATTTCTTTTTCTGTGATATGTCTGGCTAATATTCAGCATATGTCAAAATAAAGTTATAATCTCCACTTCAAATTAATACCCTTATACCATATCAGTCTTCATGAGTGTTCTTTTATTAACTAAAGTAATCCTAATTGCTTCAGACTGTGTCCAAACCCAATTTGACATACGATATGTTACTCTTTTTTTTTTTTTTTAACTTTTATTTCTGCAAAGCTCTTTAAATGTAAATCATGAGTAGCCTCTGGATATCAGGAACAGTTTGGAAATCTGACTGTCTTTTTATACAGAGCGTGTTGTTCCAGTAATGGCGACACTAACTAGTGATTCAAAATACTGTGATATAATTTGTGTCTCCACTAGAAATAGTCCAACAGTGAAGGTATTTTAGGAGATAGCTATAGTTTCAGATAAAAATACTAGTAATTCTTAATAATAAGAGGCATAAAAAAATTATTTCCTAATTTGAAATTTCTTATTTAGGATCAAAATTTTAAATAAGTACCTATAAATAAATCCACAGTTTGTCATGTTTTTCTCCACATAGACTAATTTATAATTTCAGATGTCTCTTACACAATTAGAAACCTTCAAATATGATACAAAACCCTTTCAAGAGACTCCTATTAATTTTACCCCACTGTAGTCTGAGTATTGTTATCAATGTATAAAGGAACCAGAGCTTCCCTTTTACCAAATGCTTCAGCTGTTGTGAACACACATTCTGAGATATCAGACTTAAAACACAAAATCATCAGCTATTAAAAATAGGATTCAAATATATTATAACAGACACTTTTGCATTCATATTGGTGATGTAACAGTAGAATGTAACCCTTGGTAAGAAATCTGTGTCTGTCTTTGTGACAGAATTAAGGGAGTAAACTAAAGAGAGAGAGAAAAAAAAAGTATTTCCTGAATTTAATAAGTAGTATTTTTTTATAATATAAAAAACCAAACCAGGAACAAACAGTTCATACAACACATCAGAAAGGAATAGTTCCTGCCAAAAGGAACTACAATGGTGTAATTGCGTAATCTGCCTGTGTAAATGTGCCTCTCCAGCTTTCTTGTAAGGCCCCTTCTAGATACTGGAAGGCCTCAACAAATCTCCCTGCAGCCTTCTCTTCTCCAGGCTGAACAATCCCAGCTTTCTCAGCCTGCTTTGTAGGACAGCTGCTCCAGCCCTGAGCTGCTCCAGCCTCTGATCATTTTCATGGCCCTCTGGACCCGTTCAACAGGTTCACGTCCTCCTTATGTCTGGGGACCCAGAGCAGGACACACTATTCCAGGTGGGGTCTCACGAGGGCAGAGTAGAGGGGCAGAATCATCTCCCTCCACCTGCTGGCCATGCCACTCTGGATGTAGCCCAGGATGAGGTTGGCTGTCTGGGCTGCAAGCACACATTCTTAGCTCATGTCCAGCAGCAGGGTTGCTCTCAAAGGCTTCTTTTCCCACTTTGCACTCATGTCTGGGATTGTCCCTACTCAGGTGTAGCACCTTACACTTACTTAAGCTCACAGGCTTACTTCTCAAGTTTTTCCAGGTCCTCCCAGATGCATCCATCCTTCTGTCATGTCAAATGCACTGCTCAGTGTCATGTCATTTGCAAACTTGCTCAGGGTGCACTTGATCTCACTGTCTGTGTCATTGATAAAGATATCAATCTCAAGACAGAACCCTGAGAGCCCCCTAGACACAGAGCCATGGACCACAAGTCTCTGGCTCATTGACTCTCAACACATTACTGGTTTGGGGTTTAGGATTGGCTGGAGAACTCTTTGGGCAATTCCTTATCCACAGTATAGTTCACCCTTCAAAACCATTTCTTTCCAATGTGGAGATAAGGATGTTGTGTGAGAACATGTCAAAAGCCTTACAGAAGTCTAGATGACATAGTTCAGTCTTCCCTTATCTCCCCTTGCAGTTACTCAAATCCTCAAATTCTGAGTACAAACTTATGCTGGAGAGTAGTCATTTGGAATTATTGTAGTATTTTAGCTCCAGAAGATAGATATGATGGAGGCAGTTTAATGAGCCAAATCTTCCCAAGGTATGGGCTCATGTAACTCTGGGCTGTATTTGAACACCTACCCAAAATTATAATGTGAATATTTAAGTCCCATTTATATCTGGTTTTTATTAAAACAAACCTCATTTACTATGTTCACTATTGCTTAGGTATCATTATTTGCAAATGCTGACACAACACAGACAGTGGCTGTGAAAGACATTCTTTGTATTTGAAGCAGGAGCATAGAGCAGATCACTACATCAAAGAAATACTGTCTTCCCAGGATCCATTTCCCAGATTTCCAGGGTGTAATTGCAACTTACTTACTTCCCTCATTAAATATCAGACTAACTTCTGAAGCAAATAGCATCAAGCAGACTTCATTAGAGTAGTATGGCATGTAAGAGACTTTATTCAAATATAATTCTCTTTGCAAGGAGAAATCTACACCTACATTCCAGGTCTGGTTACTTAAAGACCTTCAGCTGAATAACTGCCTCATGTTTTGTGCATGGAAGCAAAGGGATTTAAAAATGTTTATATACAATCTGCACATCAAGTTTGCAAAACACCAGAGGTGTTACAGTAAGGTTTGGGAGGTGGAGGGAGAAGAAAATAAGCATTTATTAGGGATGTAATATGATTTTCTTTAATTCAGATAGTCAACATCTGTGTCAAAAACCTCAAAATTGTTACCTATATTATTTCATCATAGTCCAGATATTTTAAAACTTTCTGTTAGAAATCTTGAAATTTTTTTAGTTTTTGAAAACCTTACGTGAACCTTCTTGTCTTTCGATACCATTGTGCATAGCAATATGTTAGACATAGATGAAAACTGAAATGATTCTGTGAAACCTACTGTGTCCATCTGGCTTCAGAAATTTCTACGTGAACAACATTAGACTAAAAGCTCTCAGGACAGATAAGAGCCTTCTGAGGTTTTTTGAGTTTCCAGATTAAAAAAAAAAGATGTTGTATTCTATTTTTCCAACTCAAAACAGAAGGACTTATTAGTCAACCAGTTTTAAAGCAATAAAAACAAAACAACCAACAATATAAAAAAATTGCTATTTATGAAAGGCAAGAAAAAATTATTTTCCAGTATTTTTCATAAAAGTTCTCACTATGGAAAAAGAATAATGACAAAATTATGGAGCCTGTTCCCATCCCATGTTTTCCCTTAATAGTTCTCTAAATCATAATTCAGTTCCATATAAACTTTCTCCTATTATTCACACCAGAAGGAACACTGAACAGAAAAAAAAAACCAAAAAACAAACAACAACAACAACAACAAAACAACCACCCCAACAACAACAAAAAATTTAACTTAAACTGACTGCACGCTTTTGCTATCAATCAGTCAGAACTAAACATTTAAGCATTGGCCAAAACTAGGTCAAAATATAAAATAAGGAAAAAATCTTAAAATCATTGTAAATAACTGAATTTTCATACATGCTCATTTTCACTTTGAAATCTTTCTCTAAAACACATCCAGAATACTGGAGTGAAGTGGGGGAAAAAAAAACCCATTTTCATTTACAAGGCTTCTTAAAAGTAATTTTCAGCACTTCAGAAGCAACTATCATTGTACAACAGAAAAAATATAGGGGAAATGGAAACTAGAAATAAACCTTTACCATATTTAAATACTTATTAAAAAAAAACAAAAAACTTTTAAAGCTGGTTTTAAAGTTGAATTTTGGGACCCCTGTTGACTTCTTTTGTGAAAGCATTCACATAATTGAGAAAGCAGCAAACTCCCTGCTCTTTTTTTAGAAAAAGATCATCTCTTTCTTTAAGCTTTTGTTCATATGAACACCTGGCCTATAAAATTCAGTGACAGAACTTTCCCTAGGGTGCCATTTTTGTAGAAAGCTAACAAAACTTTAAAAAGTATATAATTTTTGCCTCATTGGAGCTTACACAGCTTTATTTTACACTTTTTCCATCTGTTTCTCTGGCTCGACTGCGGGTACTAGTGTGTTTAATGGAAGCGGTATCACTTGTCCAAGAGAAGCCAAAAGTCAGCAGGTTCCTGCCTATTTCTAGCTGGCAACCTAGCCAAAATATTCCAGGGAGAGGAAGACAGGAGGGAAAGAAGAGGTGGGAAGAGAAGAGAAAAAAGTTTCTTGTTTTTTCTACAAAAGACTGCACTGGTAAATTTATTCAGGGATCAACTGAAGGAAGAGAATCTCTCATTGTTTGGAGGGCACCTGAATTAATTCATATGAAAATAACCCTCAGGAATACCTATAATGTCTTTTTAGGAATGACAGCTGGCCTGAGATCTTGTTCTGCCTTCCATTTACACCAAGCTCTGTTCTTTTCTCTCATCAACCTCACACCTTGGTTATAGAAGACATTAAAAAAACAGAGGAAGAACACATGCAGAAGAAACCATGGAATCCCTCAAAACTTTAAGGAGTGATAAATTCTTTAAAATTATTTCTATCAATGCTGTTTAAATTTAATTGTATTTCTTAATATTTCATAATTGAAAATAAACTGGAATTTAAATAGTACCAAAGATTGGAGATATTTACGTTTTAAATTCAATAACTTGCATTTTGTAAAGTGCTGCAGGAGTAGATGTGAAGAATGTAGATGAATATTTCCTTTGGATTTTCTCCTAGCCATTACATGCCATATAAGCAGATTAAAAAAAAAAAAAGATACAGTCTTTTGTATCTGCTAAAGAAAAAAATGGCAAGTCTTAGATGTTAACCTTTATCTACAGGCATAATACAACCATATCAATGTGCATTTCCACACAACTTCCTGATAGCTCAGTGATAGGTTCCATTTTGTTTGGGATTTTGATGCCACCCTTTCCAGTGTCTGTCTGCACTGCATTAGACAAAACCAAACCCCAACAGCTGTCATGTGCAATTCATTCTCCCTCTCAGCCTGTCCCTGAGGGGAGAATTGTGTGCACTGGAGTGTTTTCTTTTTGATAGGCTTCTGCATCTTTTTTAAATGTACATGTTTTTCCTCCATTTGTATTACAGAAAAGAAAGCCAAGAGAATGTGCCTCACACGTGAAGAGAAGTAATGAATGTGGAAAGATTTAGGAAAGGTAAATGGAGCTGGCCATGCACAGACTTGATAGGCTGTACTAACCTATTGCTTTTAGTAAATCTACTTCATACATCAGCACAGAAGTATCCATAGCACCACATATGGGATTCATCCTATTTCATGGAAGTTTTCTTAGAAACTAGTTAATGAAAACAGTTATAAGATTTTTTTCAGCTAAGTCGAAAGGACTGAGAATAAAGTGGTGTTTTTCTCTAAGTAACATAACAGTACTTGGTTCACCTAGCACCTGTTACAGTTTCAGAGCCATGTCAAAAATATGCTTCTACACTGGCCATAAACGAAACAAAAAAAGAGCATGATTTTGGAAGGTTTTATCATTAATGTTTGTTCAGTGAAGAGAAAAATAATGAAGACAACCCAGCGTTTTCCCCTTGGCCTTCTCCATGGAGTATGAATGATTGTTCAGTGAGGTCAAGGTATCATCATTACACTAATTTCTCAGAAACATGTGACAAACAGACAGAGAAATTCAAATGCAGAAGGATTTTCAGAGTTCTGAAACATTTTAAGCTGGGTTATTTATATCCTGAGCACATACTTTGAAAAGCTTATTTTAAGAAATAAGAATACATTACACCTACTTAGTCAGACTAAGCTGAAGATAATTTCTACCTTAAAATTAAATTGTTTCATTACAAAACAATTAGTTCAAATGCTTTGAGAATTGACTGCAGCAATTCCCTCTATTCCCCAATTCCTTGCCTGTACAATAGAAATGTTTCCATTTGTTTTCTCCTGTATCTGCACTTTACAAGAACAGCTATTATATATATCAGCTACATTGTAAGCTTTTTAAGCAAATTCCACAACTGTGTGATCTTCCTTTCTGCATCAGTATCATGAAGTACATCAGATTCATTAATCTGTGACATCAATTTTGCTTCTAGATGTTCTAATATTTTCTGCTTTTTTTAGTACTTTGTCCGATCGTGGTTCAAAGCTGGTATTTTATCATACTACTTGCCAGACTGCAGAAGCTTCTTAACAAGAACGTATTCAGCACTAAATATATTTAAAACAGTGGTTTAGGTAGCAAAATAGTATTCAGGAAAACTTAAGTGAAAAAGCATATTTTAGACTGTACTAGGTGGTATAAACTATAAATAGCAGTGTATGCTCCAGAGAGCTCCATTTTAGAGCCACTCTGCTTCAACGTCTTCATAAACTATTTGAATAAAGGACAAGGAGGTATGCTAGGTGAACTTGCTGACAACATCAAGTTGGGAGGAGCTGTTGACCTGCTTGAAGGCAGTGAGGCCCTGCAGAGAGATCTTGACAAGTTAGAGGGCTAGGCTGTCACCAACAATATGAAATGTAACAAGGGCAAGTGCCAGATCCTACAGGTGGAACGGGACAACCATGAATGTATGTACAGACTGGGGAATGAGAGGCTGGAGAGCAGACCTGCAAATAGAGATCTGTGTGTCCTGGTCAATGGAAAGTTGGACATGTGTCAGCAGTGCCCTGGCAGCCAAAAGGCCCAACTCTGTCCTGGGGTGCATCAGGCACAGCATTACCAGCCAGGCAAGGGAGGGGATTGTCATGTTCTGATCTGCACTGGGGAAGCCTCACCTTGAATTCTGTGTGCAGTTTTGAGTGCCACAGAGTAAGAAGAATATAGAGCTGTTAGAGAGCACCCAAAGGAGGGCTACAAATGTGGTTAAGGGTTCAGAGGAGAAGCCATTCAAGGACTGCCTGAGATGACTTGGTCTCTTCAGTTTGGAGAAGAGGAGACTAAAGGAAACAGCACTGCAGTCTACAACTTCCTCATGAGGGGAAGAGGAAGGGGGGACATTGATCTCTTCTCTATGGTGACCAGTGACAGGACCTGAGGGAGTGTCCTGCAGTTGTGTCAGGGAGCTTTAGGTTGGATATTAGAAAAAGGTTCTTCACCAAGAAGGTGGTTGGGCACTGGAACAGGCTCCTCAGGGAAGTGGTCACAGCACCAGTCTGATAGAGTTAAAGAAGCATTTGGACAATGCTCTCTGGCATATGATGTGACTCTTGAGGCCATCCTGTGCTGGTCCAGGAGCTGGACTCAGTGACCCTTTTGGGTGTCTTCCAACTCAGGATATTCTATGATTGTGCTACCACTGCTGCTATTAGCTAAGTTCAGTTTTGGTTTTCGTTGCTGTTACATTCATGCTCCTTGTCAGATTGTAGATTGTTAGGTAACTAACTAGAACAAAATATATTCTACATAAAATACAGGGTTTCTTCTACCTTCCTCAGAAACAGACCTAAAAATCTGAAAACCTTTTACCTTAAAAAATCTGGAACTAAAGTATCTTAACATTTTGGGTTGAACTACTTGTCAAAAAAGAAAGCAAGCACAACAGGGAAAAACATAAGCCTCATGCATGATGAGATTATTCATATGGAATATAAGGTGTCGTGTTTCAATCCTTTGCTTTGAAAAGTTTTATATCTCCATGCTACTACTTAGTTTATTCTACTGCTTTAAATTAATAAGTAAATATTTCTTCTACTCAATCTGATGACTTCTCAGTTTCATCTTTGTTTAAAAATAGAATGAAATTATTCTTGGATCTATCAGAGTCACACTGCTGTTTTTTAGCTGTGACTAATAGGTACAGGTCATTGTCTTGGAATCTGTTTTGCTAATAAAAAACAACTGCTTTAACAGTGCTGCTTGTACAATGTGTTACAGAGTACTTACCTCATTCTCTTAAACATCACTTAAATAGCAAGATATTCCTGAGTTCTAGGGGGACAAATTAACTTCTTTCATCTTCATTTCTTTATATGCCATTCTTCATTCTACTTTTCAAAAAGCAGGAACAATACAGTTAAAAGCACATTTTTACCTTAACTTGTATCTCACTATCTGCAGTATGGATTTATGAAAGCTTTTATGAAAGGACAACATCTCCCACACATAATGCTTCCATCTCCTGCAAGGCTAATATTTACCACATCTCTCCAAGACCCTCAGAATATGATTTATTTCAGTCACTCAAGAAGCAGTAGGTCAAACGCATACAGGAACGTTAATATTATTTCCTAAGCCCAAGGCCTTTTATGTTTTTTGCATTTAGCATCCTTTCCTAAGAATTGTCAATCCAGAAGAAAATGGACAGTGAAACATGGGTCCTAAGCACAGTGAAACAAGGCTTTTCATGAACTCCCTAAAGTACTTCAGTATTGTTAGCACAAGGTATATGACACTATGCTTGAAGAGCTGCTTTTCTTCTCTTCTGTCCCCAGCTCTACCCAGATGAGTTTCTATACTGCAGTTCAATCCTTTAAATATCCATTTTTACTCCATAAAATCAGGATAACAGTTTAATTTCTTCCGTATTCTCAAAAATTCACATTATTTAACTTTTTAATAAAATACTTAATTTTACATACTACATTTTTAGTCCTTTAAATTGTAAAATACCTTACAGAGAAAGCTATAATCTGTATTTTCCAATACAGGAAAATAAAAAAACCTTTAATTTTTGTAATCCAAACCAGATACAGGAAAAGTCATGACTTACAGAGACACATGGATTGTCAGAACTTCTTGTCCTCATTTTGCTCTTTGTTATCAATAGTGATGCTTGCTGTCAACATACTTATTGCAATAATATAACTTTTTCTGTGTTTAAGTATTTATACAGATTATTTACTTCCATTTTCCACAAAGCTAGTCAGTATTATTGGGGGAAGGAGGGTGGCTGTGAGGAGATGGAACTCATTCAAACCAGAACCAACACACAGATGGCTGAGGCTGTAATAGTGTGTCTTAGACAAATATATTCTCGTAACTTTATGTCCATGCATGTTAGAGGTTTATATACAAGTCATGTTAAAATTTTAGTCCACACCTCTGTTGTTAGAATTCTTCATATTATTGAAGGGGGGAAAAAGAAATGGAAAAAGAAAATTAAAAAGAGAAGTTTTTGTCTTTCTTGAGTCCCAATTTGTTGCATCACTTCACAGACAATCTATATTTACATTGACTCAGAAGTGTTTTTGCAAAATATCATCTGTTCTATTACAGGCATGTAGGAATTATCAACATACTTAATCAAATAAAATATCACATAGCAGCAAAGTAAAACATCTTTGTCAGATTTATGGTAATGGTACACTTGAGGAAATTACAGCAGTTGTTGTATGTCATTTTTAACATTCTGAAATGTGCAATGCAGTCTCATATGAATTTAACTACATATTACTATTTCACTGTAAACACTTTCTGTAAGCACAGGGGATTATAGAAAAATATTTTTCCTCTTAGACTGACTTCAAATCAAGTAGTCCTACATCACAGAAGAAATGTGAATGCATAACAATACAAAAGAAAAAAAATCTAACTAAACAAAACACACAAACAGTATAACCCTAAGCTGCTCATCTAACCAGAGAAATATGGCTGAGCCATACAACTACAAAACTTCTAAATCATGGGCATCATCTTCAAATTCCTTTTAGAGAGGCAGGTCTGTTTTTGGTGACAATTTTGGGAGAATCTGGATACATACTAGGATTTTAAGTAACACGTAACTTACTCTGCTCCTTTGCAAGCTATATACTGGGATATTACCAAACATGAATGAAGTTTAGCCATGAGGAAAAAACAGATGAAACAGAAAATTACAAGTATTTATCCAAGCTAGCTCTCTCGTTGGCAAACATCTAATTGAGGAGGACCTCACAAAACAACAATTCTTGCAATGTCTGTATGAAATTGTCTATAATTGCAGAGGACTATCCAGATGGCTAATATAACAGGCTCTATAGATGTCTCCCAGCAGATGCTTCAAAGGAGGATGGAAAAAACCTTTCAATGGCAGTTAAGTAATGTCTAAGAATAAACTTCCTCCAGCAGATGAGAAGAAAATAACTGTATTGATTTTGATACTTCAACAATATCTACCTCACACATTTCATGCTCTATTTATTGCAGTTAGATTAGTTTTATGTATTTCATCAAATGCTGTTGTATCCAAATCTTGTTAACATGCATTTAGGATGATCACATTATAAATGATAGGAGATTAATGCTGGAGAGCCCTATTGCTTGTGCTGTTTAAGGTATCACTGCAACAAAGACTGGAGGGGCCAGAGCTGGATGTTGGACTGAATCACTGCTGAGGAGGCTAACCTAAGGAATGGCACACACAGGTTAGAGGTCATTGGGTCCACTACCCTGCTCAAGTAGGGTCACCTACATCTGGCTGCACAAGACCATCTACAGATGTCTTTTGAATATATTCAAGGTTGCAAAATCCAAAAATTCCCTGGGCAACCCGTGACAATGCACAGTCACCTTCATCATCAGTGATTCCTGATGTTCATAGAGCATCTCCTGTGTTTGAGCTGGTGCCCTTTGCCTCTGGTCCTGTCACTGGGTATGACTGAAAAGATCCTGGCTCCATCTTCTTTGTACTCTCCCTTCAGGTATTCATATACATGGATCTCGCTGAGCTTTTTCTTCTTGAAGTGGAATGGTCCCAGCTCTCTCAGCACGCCCTCATATGGAGGATGCTCCAATCCCCTCATCATCTTAATGGGCCTCTGCTGGACTCTCAGCTGTAGTTCTGAGTCTCTCATATCAGGAAGCCCAGAAGTGGACACAACATTCCAGATATGCAGGACAAGTAACTGCAGATAGGCCTGTATATCCATTTACACAGGATGTGCTGTATGGTTAAAACTCAGGAAATTCAGAACTGGAAAGTTTCAAAGCATGTGTATTTGCTTAAGCTCATAAGCCCTGTTTGGAAGCAGGACTTATTAATGAAATAACATGGTTGTCCTGATGTGACTGTGACCATGACCATGTCTTTTGCATTTTAGTAGTCTTCTGCCCATCCCTCTGAAGAACAAACAGACCAAATCACATAGGCTTACGTGAGACCTGTGAGGTCCATCTGTTTGCAATTATGTATAGATATGCCTTCTTTTATGCATTACATAACAAATTAATTTAATATACAGTTATATTATGAAGCCTACAAATTTCTCTAGCAGAACTGTCCTCAGTACTTGTGATATTTAAGACAATTCTTCTACCTAATTTCTACGAACATTTTTAGAATAGATGCTTTAATAATCCAAGACAAAAAAAATAAGCAGTTCCAGTGCAATCAATGTTTAGTTCCCAGTAGAACACATACAAATTTCATTAGAATTCATAGTTTTGGCACACATAGTATGTGACCAATATTATCTTCCCAGAGGAGAGATGTACTCAGCATTTCTGTTTACATATGAGATTCTATACTCCACATCATAACTTAAAAATTAATTTTAAAAAAAAACACAAACAAACAAAAAGTAATTAAGGAAACAAAACAAAAGAAACACACCTAGGGAATCAGTAGAGAGCTTAAAGTGACCACAAAAAGAATTAGCCATATGCTCTTTCCTTGCTGTATAACACTGGGGAAATCTTTCAAGGAATGTTTTTGCCTTTGTGCCATAGTATTTTGCCTTTGTTTTGTTCTCTGTGTGGGAGTATGCCAGCAAAACTTTAGAAACAAGCAAGAAGGTTTTCCAAATGTTTCTGTCTTTTCTCTACTTTTCCACCCTCCAAATATCAAAGTACAGTTGAGACATACAGATGAGAGGTTTGAGATATTCTAACATTGGCCAGGAAATCTTTCAAATATTGGACAATATCTGATTTGGCTGTGATCAGACTAGATGTAATCTGCATAGTCAAATTTGCCTGAGATTAGATTGGGTATAAAAAGTTTTTATACTTACAGCTTTGAATTTTTTATGCATTTCAAACTGTATCGAAAAAAAGGGTCTTTTTCAGAAGCTATTAATCTAAAAATGTGTAAACATCCCTGAGTTAGAATAGCATCATATTCTACCTCATACAATGTTTAATTTGCCATTTGGACACAGAAACCTTAATTTTTCTTTTAGAGTTTCTCACATTTTTGATTGCTTATTATAATTCTTTTTCTGTAGAAGACTTTTTTATGCTCCATAGAGGATTCTATATACAAAAGAAAATTGATCTGAATTTTCATAATTTACTCAAAAGTATCTGAGAAAATAATTAAGATAAATTCAAAAGTAACATTTTAAAATATACTTGCTTTATTAAATTTTCCTTAAGATTTTAGCCTTCAGTTAAATCTGCAGTTTTAAACATATGCATCTTCAACTTAGCTTTTCTTTTACAGGCATTGAGAATTCAAAGATCCAAGTTTTATAATGTGAACATATACTTGCTTATGAAAACCAAGCAATTGTAACTGAAACTGTGTATAAATTCTACATTATTTTGTCCCTGTTTTCATTTTTTTCCGCTCAAATCACAATTAATTAACTTGGTGAAAGTTTAATAAACCCATATGTAGATCTGTGGTGAGATGACCTTGACTGAGTGCCAGTTGGTCACCCAGCCACTCTATTGCTCCCCTCCTCAGCAGGACTATGGTAGAGAACAGAAGATGAAAAAAAGGCCTCATAGGTCAAGATAAAGATATTTTGCTAAAGCAACAGTGAAGGTCGAGTTCAGACAAGCATATGAAACAAAGATTTATTCTCTACTTTCCATCAGCAAGATGTTTCTAGCCACTTTCCGGGAAGCAGAGCTTTAGCACTGTAGTGGTTTCTCTGGAAGGGAAATGTTGTAAATAACAAATGGCCATTCATTTCCTTCTCCTTTTCTTAGCTTTTATATCTGATCTGACAACATGTGTTACATAACACCCCTCTGGTCATTTTGGGGCAGGCATTCCGGTTGTGCCCCTCACAAAACTTTGCCCAAGACCAGTCTCCTGGCTGGGGGGTGGAATTTTGGGGAGACAGCACCAGTGCTGTGCTAGAGCTGCTAGTAGTAGCCAAAACGCTGGTGTGAAACCAAACCTTTCCAGCTACCAATGCAGAACGTAGTGCTGTGAGGGCTTCTATTGGGGACAACTAACTCCATCCCAGCCAGACCTAATACAAAATCATAATACAAGACTAAAAAGAATAACGCACGAATCAGCTGAAATTACCTAACTCAGCTCTTCATATTATAAAGAAAAAAAAAAACAAACCTACAGAAGAACATGAACCCTAACCTTCATTATGCAAAATTATATAAGTAAAGCAAAGAAGTAAAGAAAAATCATTCTGCAAATATAGATCGCAAGTTATTATGAAGCAATTAAATTGCAACATAACCCTCAGTCAAGATGGGGCATTAGATAATTAGAAATGCTAATGTTAAGAAAGTTTGGACTTTGTTCACATTTTAACTGTTAATTGCTGCAATTAAAAATGAGGATTTTGCTTTAATTTTTTTTATGAAGAGTTCAAAACTGAAATTTTGAGGCTGTTACTGCTGAAAATGAATGCTGAACCATAAATTTGGATATGCAAAATAGTCTCTTAGGTTCATTACTATTAGCTTGTTTTCAAGGAGAAATCATACTCCTGGACAAAAAAAATCCATTTCCTTTATTTGAAGACATAAAATTTTAAATTACCAAGTCATTAATTAAAGTTTGCTATTACAATGTTATATGATTCATATAGTGTTATTGTATGACCAAGTCAAATACAAAATTGGAGTTAATCACTATTGAATGGCAAATGGGACAGAAAAAGGTACACAATACAAAAAAAAAAACAAACAACAAAACAACAAAAAGACCCAGATCAAGACTAATCCAATAATCACATACAGCTAGACTTCTCACAAATTTTAGGAGACTTTGGGTATCTAGTGGGAGTAAAGGGAGGGTGGAACACATGCGTATCTAGAAGAGCCTCCAGGCACCACACATTACATAGCATACATGACTAATAAACCCAATAACAAGTTACAGATTATCAGGAGTTAGAGTACTGTTGCTTACCAATTCATGTAAAAAGATGTGTTGAAGCTGTAATTTCCAAAGCAATTTCCATTTTTAACTAGCTTAGTAACATCCTCTCAATAAATTATTGAAAGGACATTAAGAAACTAACCCAGTTTTCTACATATTCTATTACAAGATTTAAAATTTGTTATTTAGACAGTATTGTTTTAAAAATACCTACCACAATTTTTTCCTTCCTTTTACCGGGGCTAGCTACAGGGTATTATGTCACTTTATTATCTGGCACTATTTCAAGGAAAAAAAAA
>WAAE01029076.1:0-14378 GCA_013400495.1 Nicator chloris | reverse complement strand
CAGGGAGTTCACCACGTCTTTAAATGTCTGTAACTGTTGTTTTATAAGTCAAAGTGGTTTTACTTGGTTTTAGTATATAATTTAATTAACAGGGATCACCAAGGAATCCAATGCTGGTCATTAGCCACTTTCATGTGAGGCTGTACAGCTGTGGGATATAACATCTAACCTCTGTCGGGACTGAATCGCAGACTTCTCTCTCCTTCTGTCTTTTAAACTTTAAAATTTCAGAAAGTCACCATTGGAACCTTTTCCTTCATGCTTTCATACCTGTCATATTCCATCAAGGTCACTTTTAAAGGCAGCTGTGCACTACTGAAAATCAAAGCAGTAACCAGACTGCTGGTGAGGACTGCCAGTTTCTTAGAAAAGTCAGACTAATCTGTCTCTGCATGAAAAAGATAGTAAGTGCATCTAGTTATTTTATTATTTCACAGCTAAAGCTCTATGTATCTGTATAGACACATGCCTTGGCAAATATGTTTATCTTTAGACCATGGAAAAAAAGGAATATTCTGTGAACAAACACAATTGTTTAGCAAAACTGAAATCTCTTAAAAGATAATGAATATGACCTTTTAGTATGGTTTATTGTATGTAAAGTGTTGAATGTAAGAACATCTCAGATACTCAGTTCAACAATTATGAGATTTGTTTTGATAATATAAAGCAGCTACAGGTCTTTAGGTATGACACAATTGAAACACAGGGAAAGAGTGTTTATATTAAATTTAATCATCTAAGACAATTATGAAAATTTACTTCACAAAATAACTCCGGAAAAAGAAACATCTAACAGTGACTTTATTGACTCTAGTGGTCCATCCTGTGTGGTTTTCCGTAATTTGAATGAAATGGTGCTTCAGTTTACATGGATGTAAGTTATATTTAAAAGTTAAATATGGGATTTTATTAGAAATTTGCCTGAGTCCAGGTAATGTCTTCCCTATAAAGTTGTGATATTTTATAGTTCTACAATTAGCCTTTTCACAAGGGCATTCTCTCGTATGATGATGATGATGAAGCATTCCTATTTCTGGAAACAAAATAATACTAGTCTACTAACAACAAGAAAAATGGTATTTCTAGAAATACTCCATGTTTTGGTTTACTTATCTATAGAATTTCACCTTGATATTTGACCCTGTTTTCTTGCATCATTTTTAGCGAAACAACACATTATTCCTTCATTTCTTTTCCACTTACGTAAGCAATTGTTCAGTATAATTAGAAACTATGCTTCAGCTGAATAAAAAATTTTTGGCTCATACCTAGTATCACAGCAAACAGGGATAATTGCTCCTTTTTCATTTGGCTGTCAGTTGAGCTTGCCTCTCACAGTTTCTTTTTTTTCAGCATTCTGTCATTATGAGTCTCTCTTTAATCGTCTCCGAGTTCAACTGGATCTTCTCTCCTTCGAAGGAGGAGTCGGAAATGGAAAAGGTCTTCGCATTCATTTTAGCAGGAGTTTTTTACTGTCTACTTGCAAGGCCTAATTTTGCAAGTGATGTACCATTCTTCTTTTTAATTTCTTTTTTTCTTCCTCTTTTTGAATTGAAGTGTAGCTTGCCTTTACCTTCATCAACCAGTTGTAAGAGAGCCAGTCCCGTTACAGAGGAGACTCCTGTGATAGTGCCCAGAGTATACCACTGAGTGAAAATTATTAGCCTCTGCCATACTGGAGGTCAGTCCAAGTGATGTAGTAGTCCCTCTGGCTTAGCTTTATAGGACTATTATTTTAACACAAATTATGAACAACACTCTATGATTGTCTTTCAAACTTTTCATGGTGAGGGATGGTAAGGTGAGATGTGTTATTCAGTTGATTCATTTAGAGAGGGCCTACAGAATGGATTCAAGAAAAATTTGTGAGTTTTTTGGATCCCTATCCACAGCTACAGTAGAACAAGAAGGATTTGCATGATAATCACTGGCAAATTGCATGGATAATGAAAACTGGACACTGGACTTTATTAGGTGTGTAGCTAGCAGAATGAAGGCAGGTGTTGGTCTGCGCTGACTGTCAGTGGGGCCATTCCACTTTTGGGACTACTGTTTCAAGAAGTGTTTTGAAAAACGGAAACAATCCAGCAGAGAGCAGCCATTGTGGCTACAGGCCTGTAGAAGAATGGGTTTAGGCCGCTGGGCTTGCTAGTCTGGTGAAGAGAACACCGAGGAAAGAGCTAATAGCCTTTTACTGTTACCCAAAAGGTTCCCAGTGACAGAAACAAGCCCTTCCTCCTTTCTGGAGGAAAACAGTAAGAAGAATGGGAAATGGTGGATTTTTCACTAAGAAATTTAGTTAGGAAAATAATGAAGTCTCTTTAGAATAATGAAGAATAATATTTCAGAAAATGATGAAGAATCTCAAGATTCTTTGAGATTCATATAGAGAAAATTGTCATAGTCCTGCTCCACATAGCAGTCTGGACCTCGAGAGGTTCTTTTCAAGTAGAGTTTGTGTGTCTCCATGGTAATTGCTTTGGTAATATTTGGAAATCCATTAGGCTACGTAAATCACTCTACATCACCATAAACAGTGGAGTGAAGTATCAGGCAGTAATGTAGTACTGCTATAAATGGGGGATGTGCATCCATGAAAGTATCAGTTTTTGCAGGGAAATGTACAAATGTGCATGTAACAGTCTAGTTAAGTCCCTGGTGAGTCTGCCTCCAAAGTTTTTATATTTTAAGAAAAATGAATACCAAGACTTTGACAAACTATCATTACTTCTTCAGCAATTCAGAAGATTGGTGTTCTTACATACAATATGTATGTAAGAAAATGAATTCCTCATGTAGAAATGTTTTGAGATTCAAACTTAATTTACACCACAAATGAACCATAATTTATTTAGCTCATTTGGATGATTAAAATATTTGAAACACTTTTTTCTTTTTTTCATTAATACAAGCTCAGCTTTCAGTCCTCAGTCACTTGAATTTACATATGTGAAATATTTTCAAAGAATAAGACAGAATCATTCATATTGGTAAGCATGTGTATGATCAGGTCCTAATGGATATGGACAGGTAGAAACAAGAGATGGTATAAAATTTTAGCTTTTATAATGTCAACCAACCTTTTACCACAATTTGGCACACAAAGGATACTACGTTAAACAACAGCAAGTAGAAAAATGTGACAATGTGTAGTAAGATTTCTATGTCAAAACAACATCAAAACATTCAGAGGAGCCATTTATGATGTCAGTGAAAGAACTACAATGCTACTAATTCATAATACTTCTCTTTTCCTTACTTAATTGTTTGTGTGCTTTAAAAGAAAACAGCTTTCTCAATAGATGGTACTGCCTTGGAACAATTTCTGCTACTATCCCCTTACAGGTCAAGCATGTCTAAGACATATCTGCATGTTTTTAAAATGGAGTTTAAATCTGAGAAATTCTAGCTGTGACAACTCATATTATCTTTTGAAAACCATAGAGTAAAAAGAAACAGGATTTTTGAAATATGTGCTGTATAAGAAGCTTGATTTTATTTTGAATCACAAATCAAAGCTTCCAGGAAGGATCTCAAGAAACAACCAGAGTCAAATGACAGATGTGAAAATGCTGTTGTAATTTAAGACAATAAAATATTTCTCAGTCTTCGTATAAGACTGAATATTCTGATGCACAATATTCTATTTTAAATTCTATTTCCATAGATAAAAAAGCAGTTTAAAATTTTTTTAAACTACTACTTGGCATAGTTAAACACAATATAGAAGTCTGTGATGCTTTCAAATAGTAGCCACAATCAAGCAAAAGCCTGTCAGAAAATTGTCCTTGATTTTACGTGTGACTCCAGTATACTTGAAGTAATATTGTGGTATTAATTTCTTAGTTTTAAGATAATTAAAATTCAGGATCATTATTATGACATAGCCCTACAATATTAGGTAAAGAATATTGTCTTGAGGTTTTGCAGGAGTTGACTTAAGCAAGGAAATCCTAATTGATACTTTTACTGAATGCTTCAGTCATGGTGCTTTGTCTGTATTAGCAAGATACTGGGTCAATCAATTTGTAATGGTTAATGTTTTACCAAATGTATTACAATTATTTCACTTCATGAGCAGCAATTCAAATCAGTTACACAAACTAAAGACTGTAAATCCCAATTGCATCAGAAATGGAAATTTGTTTCTTTTTAATAAGGATATTGGTTTTTTGTGCTTGTTACGTACTAATGAGAAGCAGAAAAAATTAGCTCATTTTAGGGTAGTCTTGCTAATAGCATTTGACTAATTACATTCTGCCTATCTGTCTTTCTCCAGTCATTTCAGATGAATTTTCTTGTCCATATCATCTGGCTTAAATTCCTGTTACTTCCCCAGACGATTTTTCTTTCCTCTTTCCTCACCTCGTTCAGACATTCACAAAGGCAAAAAGCTGAGAGAATAAATGGTCTTGTACCCTGTTCTGAAGGTCAACAGATACAGGATTTGTAAGCCCAGTTGAGAAAAAATTCTGAAGTCAAGAGCTTTGGTAAAGTGTGCAACAGCACTTTAAATTGAACTTTGGCTCTATTTTAACGTATATAGAATGGATTCTGTTAAGCTACAGTTTTCTGGAAGAGAATGTTGTTTTTTTTTCATAAGCATCAGTATTAGGAGCCTTTATCTTGCATCCTTTTTTTTAAAGCACTGCTGTCAGAACCTCTTCAAACTGAAACCCAAATGTTTTTAAAAGGCTGTGGCTTGTGGGTGTTATCACTTGGACATTTTAAGAAGCAGTTCAGAAACCTATGGATATTTAAGATATGTTCAATTCAACTACAACTTTGAATTTTTTTTCCTTTCCATCTTCAACTCTTTGTGCTTTTTTTCTTTGTGTCAATAAAAGTATATGTTTTGTGTGATTACATTCTGGAACTGGAGAGTTAGAATTTAACTGTGATGTGTAAGAGCAGTTCTTGAAAGAAACTCTTCACTGGCTTACTTAGAGGAAGTTTCTAGGCTGCTTGGATTTCTAATATTGCAGCTAATTAAATTAAACGTTTGTAAGTGATAATATCAGGAGGAATGGAAAGAAGAGCACAAGCTTATGCCATTAATAGTTTTACTAAAATAAAATAAACTTCAGTTTATGTGAGGAAAAATTAAAACAACTTCCATTTTTATCTTAAAGATGTATTTTTATTTTCAGCCAATGAATTTTGACCAAAAAAAAAGCATTGGTTTGCGTTTTTAATTATCCATGGAAATTGTATTAAGAGAATGGAAATAATTCTACTGATATAAGTTTCTAAAAGTATATTTTTTTCTGTAAAAAATACATGCTTAAGAAATATTATAAAAATAGTCCAAAAATTTAGCTCCTGTAGACAGGAAATAGGAACAATCAACAGAGATTTTATCAATATTCTATCTGAATATTCCTGACATGTTGTGTTTCATCTGACTGACTGAGTTATTTAAACTCAATCATGACCACCCTACATATATAATATAGTCATTAAGTTAAAAGCAGAAAATCTCACTGAAAAGATTAGCTATATTATTTTAGTCACTGAAACTTCTTGTATATTTTTTTCAAATGGTTTTCCTGATGACTTGGCTTATCTCAGTGATTTAAGTTTTGCATGTATGCATAGGGAGAGAAATCAAAGAATTTAAATGCTTTTCCACATTAAAAGCATTAGAAATATCAAATGGTGATGCTGATGTGAATCTCTCTCTCATTTATCTGAGGAGTTCTACTACAGAGATTTGTATCTTTCATACCTTTTCCTCCCTTCCCTCTTCTTTCCTGTCTTCTCTGTGCCAGGTCTATCTCCAGTACTTAAGATTTTGCCTTGCTTTTAGTTCTTCATTTCTCAATATGTTCCTTTCTTTGAATATCCCTCTTGCTTTACTCAGTCATCTTTTTCTTTAAATAGCTCACTGAACTGTAACTGTGCAGGAATTGATTGGGAGTACATCAATGGCTCAGTGCTCCACAGGGAACTACTGAGGGCCAAGTTATCACTATGCTCCGACACAGCTGGTTCCTGTTAAGCCGAGTCTGAGATGCTGTATAGGTAACATTAAAGTAAGTAAGCAATAAGCAGTGCTATGAGACCTTTGCATCTTATAGCTTTTCCTACTGTAAAGGCAGCACTAGATAAAAATATATGTATAAAAAACAAAAACAAGAACTACTATAGCTTGTCTGGCTGTAAGGACTGGGTGAATCACTGTATACTGACCATGCTACTTTGCAGCTGGGGGTTGTAAGGCTATCACCCAGTCCACACTGTGTACTGCAGCTTGGCTGCAGGTCACTGTGTGACCTGCTTGTGTCTGCCTGAGTTGAGGTACCCCTATGGCTGGAAAATCAGTGCGTGATGGAGTGCTCCATGTGCCACGCAAATGCAGATATTGTTACCACTGCCTTGTGCAGCCATCGGACCACATCGTTTTGGTGAAACAAATTAGCGAGGGAAAGTCAAAGGCTTTGTACCACAGTCTGGTGTGGTGTAGCATAAGAGAGTCTGGTGTAGCACAGCGTGGTGTTAGTGAAGGAAAGTGATATATTGTGCCATGTAGTGCGTTATAGTGTGGTCTGGTGTAGTACAGTGTAGTGTAGAATACCGTGGTGTGATGCCATCTGGTTTGGTATGCAGTCAAATCATGACTTACGGAATGAAATGGAGAAGTATAGCTCTAAATGTATTCCTCTGTGGATTCTGTTATCTAATCAGAAACTGGGCTGCAGGTGGCAAATCCAGATTTCAACCCATAGACCATGTCCGCTTTATCAGACATGCCATTTCAGTTCAAGAGACAAAATTACACAAAATTCAGTTCCAGACACCTACACAAATATCATGTACAGAAATTATTTTAATAGAGTGGAAAAAACATTGGATGATTTTAGGTAAGCAGGACAGGTTCTTTTTTATAGCCATTGTTACACTAGAGTAATCTAGGGAAGTGGGAAGAATCACAGAACCAGAGGATCACAGAATCTTTTAGTTTGGAAAAGACATCTGAGATCATTTACTCCAACCTATGGCAAATCACCACCTTGTCAACCAGATCATGGTAGTAAGTGCCACAAGTTTCTTAAACATCGCCAGAGATGGTGATTACATCACATCCTGGGCAGTCTGTTCCAGTGGCTGACAACCCTTTCTGTGAAGAAATTCTTCCTGGTGTCAACCTGAATCTCCTCTGGCACAGTTTGAAGCCAATTCCCTTTGTCCTGTCTCTGGTTGGCAGAGAGATGAGACCAGCTGATGAGATCCCTCAGCTGCTCCTCATAGGATTTGTGCTCCACACCCTTCTCCAGATCCCTTGTCCTTCTCTGGGCTTGCTCCAGCACCTCAGTGTCTTTCTTTGAGTGAAGGGCCTGAAACTGGACACAGGATTTGACACATGGCCTCACCAGTGCCCAGTACACAGGGAGGATGACCACCTTGATTCTTCTGGCCACACCATTGCTGATCCAGGCCAGGATGCCCTTGGCCTTCTTGGCCACCTGGGCACACCCTGGCTCATGTTCAGCTGCTGTCACCAGCACCCCCAGGTCCTTTCCAGCCACTCTGTCCCAGCCTGTGGCACTGCCTGGGGCTGTTGTGACCTAAGGACAGGACCTGGCACTGGGCCTTGTTGAACCTCAGAGCATTGGCCTCAGGCCATGATCCAGCTTGTCCAGATCCCTCTGCAGAGCCTTCCTGCCCTCCAGCAGATCAACAACTCCCAGCCAGCTTGGTGTCATTTGCAAACCAACCGAGGGTGCCCTTGATGTCCTCATCCAGTACATCAATAAAGATATTAAACATGACCATTCTCAACACTGAGCCCTGCCAAACCCCACTGGTGACTGGCCACAGCTAGATGAGGCACTGTTCATCATCACTGTCTGGGCACTGCCATCCAGCAGCTTTTACCCAGCAAAAAGTGCATCCTGTCCAAGCCATGGGCTGCCAGCTATTCCAGGAGAATGCTGTGGAAGAGGTAGACAACATCCAGAGTCTTCCTCTCGTCCACCATAAAAGGACATCAGGTTGGTCAGACAGAACCTGCCTTCCTCAGCCTCTAGTGGCTTGGCCTGATCACTTGGCTGTACTGTGTGTGCTCTGCAGTCACACTACAAGGTGATCTGTTCCTCTTGGGCACTGAGGTCAGGCTGATAGACCTGTCATTCCCCAGATCCTCCTTCAGTCCCTTCCTGTGGGTTGGTATCACATTTGCCAACCTCCCTAGTTAGACTGGACAGATGATGAATGATGAAGAGTGCCTTGGCAAACTCTTCTGCCAGTTTTCTCAGTACCCTTGGGTGAATCCCATCTGGTCCCATAGACCTGTGGGTGTCTGAGTGGCACAGCAAGTCACTGACTGCTTCCTCCTGGATTGCAGGAGTCTGTTCTGCTCCCCACCCCATGTCAAAGAGTTTAGGGGGCCACTCGCTCTGACGATCACCAACCTTTCTGTTAAAGACTGAGGCAAAGAAGGCATCAAGTACGTCAGTCTGTTCCTCATCCTTGACAATGTTCTCCACCATATCCACTGAAGGATGGAGATTTTCCTTGGCCCTACTGTGATTGTTGATGTATTTATAAAAATGTTATTTATTATCTTTCACAGCAGTGGTCAGATTGAGAGAATCATGAATAGAGGATAATGTCCAGAGATTTCAAATAATTTCTGGTGGGCAGTAAAGACACATCTTCTATTTTTAAAAAAGAAGAAAAAAAAATAACATTATAATATGTTAAATACTATTTTCAAGAATATTGCTCCTGTGATGGACTGTTTAGATAAAATGCTGAAATAAAAGCAAGAATGAATGAAAGGGGAAACACGGCAGAAACATGTCTGTGGTTAACAGAGCTTTTTGATCACTTGCAAATTGTGTAGAAGATAAACACTCTTCATTAGAATAAATAAATGTACAAGGTTATTCTATAGCTATGGGGAGCATGTTGCTTTTTTGGCTAGTTCTGGATAATTTTGATGTCTTTTTCTAAGACTGTTTTTAATTTGATGCCATTTTTTTCTGTTCCTGCTGAGGGTGCAGGTATGTGTGCATGTAGAGCTAGCTCAGCAGGCACACCTTTCCTCATCTCTCAGCTTCCTGATGCTGCTTGGGGAAAGTCAGCAAGATGGCAAAGAAGGCAACTGTAGTTCAGATAGACGCCAAATTATCTGCCACACATGAAACTTGGGCTCTCTTGCACATGTTTTTATGATGATGTAGAGAGTGAAGCATGCTAATTTTATTTACAGAACTAGCTCTTGATAGGCAAGACTAACAAGTTGCAAATACAACTTCTTGCATTTGTCTGTTATCTATGCTTACACTTATCTTGGTCTCAGTCATTCAGTCTGCACTGTAACTGTCTTTCATTAATAGCTATGCCCACTATGCAGCCTCGAGTTTTGCAAAACACAGCAAACTGTATTTCCTGCAATTCACGTCAGAGAAAACATATGAGGAGAGAGACATTTCTGTCATTCTGACATTTGCATTTTTCCCTTAATGAGAATTATCTGTGTGTATACTTGAAGGAGAAAATTGCAGAGATTAGCAGAAATTTAATCTGAAAAATAAATTGTAGAATATAATGTTATAATGAAAAAAATGAAGTTAGAAACAGGAATATGAAGAATAATTTTTGAAATTTTCATTCACAGGAACAAGCAAAAAAAATAACGGTTGAACGAGAAGGAGGAAAAATTTCAGGAAATTCAGGTAATTATCTGCTTAAAAATGTTCTTGTACATTCTTGCTTTGTAAGATGCAATTGTCCATGTAAAACAATTTGTTATGGACATATGGCAGTGGAAGAACAGAAAACCCATGAGAAAAAATCTCTATGTCACCAAGGGGATTTTTTAAACTTACATAAAATTTAACATCTAAGAAGGCAGGAAGAAAAGTAAAGAATTCTGACAAAACTGGAAAATCCATCATAGTGCCTATGCAGAATCCTTAACTGTAGTTGCTAACTTGCCAAATAGGTTTCTATATTTCAGGTAAGGTAAAAAACTTTGACCATCTGGGGCTGTGAGAAGAGCATCAAACATAACCAAGCAACTCAGAAGGCAGCTTTAAGCTGAACTCAGATGATAACCCTCTACAGGTACTTTCTTTTTCATCCAAGACGTGAGATGAAATTTCTTACCTTCTAATTCAGATATGGGAAAGAACCAGTAGCTAACTAATATGTACTCAACAACAAAATAATTTAATAAAACAAAATGTGTCGACACTTCTCAAGTGCTTCTTGGTTTAACTAACAGTTTTGACTGTCAGGCCCAGCCTGGTAGACATTGCACTAAAGTTCTCAGGTTCCATTTTGGCAGATCTGTTGTGGAGTAATTCCTGGAGGACACACGACAGATAAGCTGGACGAAGTGTATCTTTCACTGCAAGTGCTGCTTGGTAAGTGTTTAATGTCAAAGTCCTAACATCCTTTACTAGGATCCTCATCACAACAGCTCAGCTGATTTGTATGACTCATACTTCATTTGGATTTCGTCACTCACCAACATACATATACATACAGAGATCTGTTTCAAGGGTAATCATTGTTCCCAAGGATAATAATTACTAATAAAGATAATAAGGCAGGGACAAATTTAACACATAACGTTTTTTGTATACTGTTCCAGAGAACCTTTTATTTCTTTTGCCTTATAGAGATAACTACCCTGATCTACTACACATTTTAAAGAAATCAAATTAATTGCATTCAGTAGATCTCATATATGCTAGCACTATTCATAAGATACATGAAACAGTGGTAGAATTTGAACAAGCTCTCTTCTCATTAAATTCAATAAGAAATGGAGGTACTGAACACCTTTGAAAAGGAGGGTAGCAACTCAATCTCTAAGGACCTTGTCTACAGGAACTTATAAAAACAAACCTCATTATTGTATTATCTGAATCCTTCTTCTGCCAGTGATCACTTAGGCCAATGAAGCAATGCATTCTTTTAACTCAGTGCTGTTATGTTTACGTCCTACCTCGCAGCATGCAAAAAATTATTAAAGTATTTTCAGTTTCTATTGTGGCAACAGAATTTCACTACATTTTAAACTCCAATATTATACAACAAAAGGGAAACATAATTTGAAGACAACGTTAAAGGTGAGCTAGGTCTTGTTGACAGAGGCAGAGGGAACTCCTGGTTCCTAGAATTGTGGTGAACACTTATTGTATTCTTGGGAAGAACAAAAGATCATAGTCCTGGTGCCTGAACAAGAGTGAACTCACACTTTATATTCTGTTTCTGTTTAAAATACAATACAAAATGTAACTCAAGTGATATACTAATTGACAGTAGATTGTAACAGATTAAAAACCACAGGTTTTAGAATGGCTAAAAAGCTAGATAAAATATTTTACATGTTCCTGTTTTTGGAAGTGGCACTGATAAGTTGATCTTATCCTGTAGTAGCTGGGAAAGTTGACTTCAAACATTATTAAACAAGGATTATATATGAAAATCCATTTTAAAAAAAGTTGACCTTACCCTTTTATAGTTTTAGAAATACTGCTAATAATCTGACTAGAGACTTTATAGAAATCCAACTAGCATTTTTAATTACTTTTCAACTATTTTTCTTCTATTGAGTCAAATGCTGAAGTTCTGGTGAACTCATGGAGATAACTATGCTGTGTATTCACTTACAGCTTCATGCAGCACACTACAGTTTCCTACCATAATGCCATCCATGATATGAATTTTCTCTGAAAAGAAAAGCGATTGTCTCTAGGGATTATAGTTCCTTTAACTGTCAAGAAGTTTAAAATGTTTCCTAGATAAAAGCAGATGTTCACTTACAATTGAGGATGGTTGAATTTTGATGATTAAAATATGTATTTTTACCATTTTCTGAAAAGAAAAAAACAATCCCAGACTGTGAGTATATTTGATTCTGTGTGCATGTGTACACTTTGACTACGGTGTGCTCAACTGACAAATCATAGGCTAGAAATCACAAAGCCTCAGTGGCTTAGTTTTTACAAAAACTTTAGAATATTTGAACTAAAAACTTTGAGAATTGACGCATTGTGAGTTTTCTGTTTTTTATAAAATATCCACAACATAGAATGATGAACTGGATCACTAGCTTATTTTTTATAATGTGAAAAAATATGAACATGCAATTCCTTCAATTTACTGCTATTTTAGTGGAAGAAGAAGTCACATAAAACACTGTGTTCCTTATAGCAAAGGATAATTTGCCTTCTATATCCTCTTTCAAAACCTTGGTTTCTTTCCTTTGTTAATTTCCATGCTCTTTTTAATTTTAAAGAGGCTTATTTCTTATGATTCATGCTTAGATTGTATTTTTTACTGGACCAGATCCTGTACTTAATAACAAAACTTGTATGGTTTCATGAACTTGAAAATAGCACATAAACTTAAACCATCTCAGGTTGTGTTAGCAGATCTTTGATAAGCTACTTGGGATATATTTGTACCAGGATGTTACAACGTAAATTTTATAAAATATCAAGCCACTGCCAAATTTACTGGACTGTAGCTTTCTCACCTTAAAAGGCTGTCTATAAATGGGCACATTGTTCTCTGTGTTTCTTGATGCTACAGTTCTGCAAATATACAAAGGTTCTCCTTTTCTTTGTTTTCCTATATATGCAATTTTTAAAAGTTGGGTGTTTTTTAAGGAGATGTTGAAAAAGTAGCCTTTAACTTTTATTATGTGCAACTGTTTTTGCATGCATGGTTATATTTTTGTATCTTCAGGAAATAACACCCCTTTCATTCATGCATATTTTGTTGCTTAGCTTACACAAACTTTTCTTGGCAGAAATTTTGAAATTCAGTTGACCTTTTGAAATTGAAAATCTGAGAATTTAAATCTTAAAATGCTTCAAGATTCCTGCTTGCTTAATTCTGATCCCAAAATTCATGTTATGAATGATTCAGATATTGTGAGGTGAACAGTGCACGCACACATATAAGAATAATATTTAAGACTTCTTAGTCCTGACTTTGAAACCATAGTATCAACACCCTACCTTCCCAAAATTGCTAGGTTTTTCTGAAATATTTCTCATTTTCTAATGTCTTTGAAAAATAAAGAATCTTTATTTTTCTTACTTTTCTCTACATGTTAATAAATCCAACTGTTGTATTACAAAGATATTTAAAAAATGTAAATACTTGTGCCAAAATCTTGAACTAATTGGATTTGAAGTTTCAGGCCAAATCAATAATAAAAATAGGCTACAATTTTTTAATGGAGTGTAATCTAAACATTTTTCACTAGAAGAAAAAATCTGTTTCTGGAGATTAATGACCATTTCTCTCTTGCATTCATATTTATTTCCTTCCATACAATGTACTATTTGTTTGGTTGTTAGCTAAATTGTCCTAAGAGAATGCGAAAATTAGAGCTTGTCTGTCTAGTAAAGACTAAATTTGGTCTCGTAAATGAAGATTCTGTCTTAAGAGATACCTTGATTTTTTTCAATGTTTTAGTAGAAGTGCTAGTCTCTACACAAGAACAGTCTCAGCTGATGTTCTTAGTATTTTTTCTCATTCTGCTGTAGTTCATCTCTAACTTGTTATTGTACATGACAAAGATTGCACCTGAGCAGAAAGTGAATAAGCCTTCCCAGTTGTCAAAGTCCAGAAGTGCAAGGATTGCTTCTGTGATGTAGTTATTATGGCCATCCAGGCAGGTGAAGTGAGAGATGGGATATGGGAGTAATGTAATTTGACAGCTCTTTTCATCTTATAAACTTAAGGGAGATGCAGAAGGTCTGGGGTGTAATGGTGGAGCCATTCCAGCTTCACTGAAAGTATTGGGAGAGGGAAAATTCAAGGTGACAGTTTTAAAAATGGTGTCAATTAACTAGTAGGCTTGACACAAAAATCATATGGATGGAAAAATACCTAAAAAAACTATAATCTTAGGAAAGTCATTTTGATGTGTCAAGAAGATACAAATCATCTCAGAACAAAGGATTATATTGTTAATTAAGGAGAATGTTTCAAAGCAGAGTTATACAAAAAGTAGACAAATAAAAGTTAGCATCAGGTAACATCACTACTCGAAGTGAAATTTGACATTTGTTACAAAAACTGTTTAAAGAATTCAGACATTTGCAGTCAGAATGAACAGAGAAGTGGCCTATACTAGAACATTTAAAAGCAGAAACCAGATTGTCCTGGAATAAATGCCTCCAGGGGATTTCTTTCCAAGTTTCCAATTTAGAACAAGGGAGAGGTGTTGATTCAGGATGCCTGTGAATGTGGTATCAAACAGTAGTCGTCATGGTAGGCCTGAACATGAAGTAGCTTGAGAAATAAAAGTCCACGAGGATCACGAAAGAGTTCTAAGAAAATTCTTATCACAGTTTTGGCAAAACACATTGATTTAGTAGAAGAAAGAAGAAGAAGAA
>WAAE01029074.1:0-11741 GCA_013400495.1 Nicator chloris | reverse complement strand
AAAAACAACCCACAAACCAAAAATGCTCTAAATACTTGATTGCATCACAAAAGTAAATGCCTATATTCCTGTAACTCTGAGCATGCATGGATCTTCAACAGCTGTTCTAGCTAAAGCCTGGCAATTTAGTTCTAGGAGACTGTTGATGAGGCCAGGGGCACCATATAACAATACAGACAGTGGAAACTCACCTGTGGGTGCCCCACCCAAATCATAACACCATTTGTTGGAACACAGGAAAGGCAAACCAGCCTTGGGCTTGCAGCCTGCATTAACCTCAACACCAGACAACCCACTGCAATGAAGACTGCCACTACAGAGGTCAGCTTGGCTGAAACTAGCTGAAGGAAGTTGGGTGCCAAAGGTGGAAACAGCTTGCTGGTCGTCAGAATATGTTCCAGCAAGAACCTCACAGATGATTATTCAGTCACTCAGGGGACTGCAAAACACATATTTTCCAGTCACACCCCAGAAAACACCATCAGTTATAGAGAAATCCCCTCATGAGGCTGCTACTAGTTTGACGGTGGCACAGAGCTAAGGCCCACCTCTGAATCCCTTTTATGAGTTCACATCTTCCTCCTTGCTACACACTGCCACTCTTGTAGCTCTTCCAGAATAATTTCACTTGTCAGAAGTAACCTGCTTCTGACAATGATCCAAAGTAAACTGTTATTAAATAGTTTCTATGTTTTATAGGTCATTTTTGCAGAACCAGAGTCGAATGCAACTACACACAAAATCACATCTGCATACCTGGGAGGAGAAGGAAAGACAGAGAGCAAGGGAGGAGTAGCCTGCAACAAGATTCCTTAAGCTGGCTCAGCTGCACTTCATCTGATTACAGTCCCAGTAACCCCAACAGTGAAAGCTGGAGCTTCTGTGAAGAGCTCCAAGCATGGTACTTTCTGTCCATCTGACCAGAATAACAATCCTGATCATGGGCTGAATAAATCACAGGAAAAAAGGGAACACAAAATACCCGTGCAGTTGTGAAAAGAATGTGTATTATAAATATGGCTCCCAAAAGGGAAAAGAAAACAAATTAAAAGCAAAGATAAGCATATAACTCAAGTTTAGCAGAAAACTGTCTATTTGATAGCTGTGATAAGTTTGGAAGAAATAATGTATGATTTCAAAATACCACTCTTTAGTAGTTTTTCACACAAGATTTGCTCAATTGCTTTCAGTGCAGATGAAAAAAAAATGCTGTCAACATAAGTAGTGCCAGAGAGCTGAAATTCTGTAGGTGATGATCAGCTTATCAATGTACTTGTCCAGACCTTTAGGACAACATTACAGACCAACTTTGGAGCATGCAGTCTCTCTAGTCTGCTCACATCCTCCAACACGGATTTAAAACTCACACAGACTCCAAATGCCCAATTTTGCCATAGTGAAGATTACAACTGGCCTCTTTAATTTGTTGTAGCACAGGTTCCTACTCTGAACTTTTTGTTTACGAGTATTTTTCAAGCAGAGTGCAGTATTATGAACAAAGGTGTGCTTTTCCTCCAGCCACAACCCTACTCATCAAAAAGTACTGATATGGATATGGAAGGATACAGAACATCTTCAAAACCAAGTCAGATGCAGTTTGGGTAAGTTAAGGACATGGTGAAGAATCCTTGATGGGACTATAGTAACTCATATGCTCCACAGTGCTCAGTCCCCTCTAGAGGGAGTCCACTAACTGCACTAAAGAATGGAGGACACTGTCCAAGACACTGCACAATCCTTCAACCTCATTCTGCCTTTGATTCTTTCCTTTTTCCTTACAACAAGCTGTATAATTTTGTGGAAAGGGTATCATTATCAGGTTTAGTTTCTTCAGAAGCTACTGACCAGTAAGCATTTTTGCATTAGCTCGTCCTTACTTGGCCTCAAATAGGCAGCTTTGCTACCACTAAAGCAAGTAGACCTAACAGTATGTACGTATTGAAACCATAACACATTCAATAAGAACCACACTCAGCCACCACTTGGAGAAAATTCTAAGGCTTGACTTCTAAAGGATTCATAAGTACACCCCATCAAGGCAAGAGAAAGTGTGCTGTACTGAAAAGTGTTCCCTGTACTGAAAAGATTTCTTAGCTTCACCATGTAAAATCTGAAAAATCATACTTTAATCTAGTTTACATATGTGTGGTTTTTTCATGTGACCAGACACTGCTGCCTTCTCTGCCTGTGGTGGAAGAACACCTGTGACTGAGTTTGGCTAGCTCTCCAAAAATGAGCTAAGTTCTTTTCAAAGCAGGAGTGTATTTGTTTCTCTAATACAGCACAAAAAGAGATGGATGACCATATCTGATTGCTCAACGCCATACTTCATTTACATATGTGTTATCTCAGTTAAAATAGTCGTGTCTTTCCTATCAAGATACACAGACACCTAGTACTAAAAAACACACTTGCAAAATAAACAAAATGTGAAAAGACTGTCCAAAAATTGTATTCCTTTCTTTTTTTTTTAACTAGTTAGAACATTTCACAGGGAAGAGAAAAAAAAAATCACAAACCAAAGCAGGGAATGCAACAGCAGTTTGATCATCGCTGCTTAAATTAACAATTCTTATCCTGATCCTAAGTACAAAGTAATCCATTGCTTCTCTGTAGCAGTACCAGACTACTTAACTTCCTATGCTGGCCAGTAAAAACTACAATCAAGGCTCCTCCTCATTCTCCCTGATTCTTTTTTTTTTAGGTAACAGTGGCCTTTGGGAGTCTGTTCTTGTCCTTATGGCCATTCACTATGGAGGATATAACTTGTGGAAGGAAATAAAAAGGTGCTTTACTTTCCCCTCTAGATGCATAAGGCAAGCAATGACCCAGCCCTGCATATGCTATACATTACAAAGCTGTTATGCTTGCCCTAAGTGTCTCTTTCTTTTTCTTTCTTTTATTTCAAATACCATCTGGTACTAATTATCTTTGCGGGTACAAATAAAAATGAAGACTTCTTGAAACCACATTTGATTTATTCCTGACCACTGTAAAATCAGTAATAGAATACACTGTCAAACCACTGGCATGGAATGTGAATAATGTCTACCCTGCACTATGATTTCTCTCACACACAAACATGTATGCAACTACATTACAGAACATGAGGCAAGGAGAGTTATGCTGATGTCAGGATTCCCTGTACACAACCACTGCTAACACCAACTACACAAACAAGCTTCATAAATCCAGTTAATTCTAACAGAAGGTCTCAAGGCACTGACAGTGATGGGCCAGAGGACAAGAAAAGCTAGACATCCTACAGGAGAAAAGCATGCTGTTCAAAAAAGCCAAAGAAGTGAATTAGCATTTTGACATGGGCTACTGCAACAGCTGATCAATTAACAGTACTGCCTAGGTTACTCACAGCTACAATTCAAAAAAATGTGGGAGTGGGGGAATAAAAGCACCAAAAAAACCATACTTAAAGCAAGGTATTGACTCTTCCACCAATGACCTTCCACCTTTACAGTCTGAAAGTGTTTTCAGAACTAAGACTAAACTATTAAGGTTCTTCATCACGGTAGCAAATTACTCACAAATCTACAATATTTTAAAGCTCTGTAGCTGAATACTCATATTATGCCAAAGTGCTTAGATTGCTTCAAATGGGCACATGGGAAATTTGTGATGCTCAATTTGTGGTTAGTTACTAATGCAGCAACATTTTGCATTAATGAAACTCCTGATGTGCATTAATTACTGTACTGGCTTGTAACACATTTTGGTGCCTATTAGTTTGCTAATACTTAGAATAAAAATAATCATGTATGACTTGTGTGAGTAGGGAAATGTAAGCCATAGCTCATTTGAATTTAGAAAAAACAGACTATTTTAAGAAACCACGCAGTTCCTCACCAGTTATTCTTGTGCATGAGAAGATGCCATTAACGAAATGCATCAGCACATCTGAGTTCCTAGAAATGAACTTACCTTGGAGTCCCTAGAAATCGCTGTGATCTCAGTTGTTCAGCCACATACAAAGACGCTGCTGTTGCCAGTAGTTGCCTTCTTTCAAGATCTGTCAATTTGTGTCCTGGTTTTCAGAAAGAAGTTAAAAAAAAAATTAGATACCACAGACCAACACAGACACAAAAAGTATCAACTACCAGTAAAGACACTGCTCAGTCTTTACACATGAAAGCTACATTTTTTTTTCCCTCTAAATTAAGATGAGGCATAGCATAGCAGACGCTCTAAGTTTCAGAGTTTAAATTGCATGTTTTCATACAAATCAGCCCAACTGCTAACACTGGTATCTCTGTTAAAAACAATTTGACAACTGAAAGAAAAGAAACTGAATGATGCTGCAGCATCTTGTTTTCATTACTGAAATGTCACTGGTTGACATATTGTGCCTCATGCTGGTAAGGAATCCATCTGTACATTAGAACTTACTCAAAATATAGAACACTCTCAGTACTTTATCTGAGGCAAAGGCTACAGATCTTTCAAACAAAAGGGCCAGTACAACAGTATAAACCCAAAAAATAAATGAGGATAAGGCTACTCTATTTGTGTAGTCATTAGTTCACAACTAATGGAGTCAAAGTCACGTTTGACACTTCAGAAGCAGAAAGTGGCTTAAAGCAGTCTATAACCTGAAGGCAGGCAACCTAATAAATATTTGGCAAAAAGATACAACTGGGGTGACATGAAGCAGGTTTTCTCCCAGTCTGATCTTGTGCCAGAAAGTGAAGGGTAAATAGAGATTCAATTGTCCATCAACAGGCTAAAAGAGGACAGTGACAGAACTCTGCCCTCCCCATCTTTAGGTCAGAAACCAAACAACACAGATTTGGTACGAAAAGATGGCAAATAGGTGGCCAAGAATGATGCGAGATTCCAGAGAAGGGCCACCAAGATGAGTAGAGAAATAGAGCTCCTCTCCTACAAGGAACAGGTAAGAGAACTGGGATTGTTCAGCCTGCCAAAGAGAAGGCTTCAGGGTGACCTAACTGCAGCTGTCCAGTACCTGAAAGGTGCCTGCCAGAAAGATGGAGGGAGAATATTTACAACAGAATGTAGTTAAAGGACAAGGGGGAATAGGTTCAAACTAAGAGTTTACATTAGACATTAGGAAAAAATCCTTTACTGCAAGGGTGGTGAGGCACTGGAACAGGTTGTCCCGGCATGGATGCCCCATCCCTGGAAGCCCCAAGGCCAAGATGGATGGAGCACTGAGCAATCTGGTCTAGTGGAAGGTATCCCTGCCCATGGCAGGGTGGTTGGAACCAGGTGATTTTTAAGGTCCCTTGAAGCCCAAGTGACTAATTCTGTGAGAGAGCAAAAAGACAAAGTACTCGGTCCACAAGGCAGGAAGTTAAAATTGACATAAAACAGGACAAGAACTGCAAAGCTGAGTTGTCATAAAGAAAAGAGGCAAACTTTATCCTTGAGAAAGAGATTTTGCACAAGTGAAAGCAAGAGTGTTTCACAAGGAAGAGAGCAGGATTACGCAATAAAGTGAACAAAATATAAAGGCTGACAACTGAAAGACTTTGCTGAACTCAGTTGTAACACAGCTTTATGTGTACATATCACAGCAAATGTCATCATCGAGAACAAGTACAGATTTCACATGAAAGGATGGGGGAAGAACTTCAGAAGGCTCTATCTCCCAGAGGAACTCTGCCCAGGGGGACACATTTGCTTCCAGTCCTGCAGCAGACAAACAGTTACAGAGATTCCTTCTATATCTCCACCCTCCCATCATCTCAGTGCTATGTAATGTAAATTCACATTCCCCAGTACTGGTTACTAGCCAGTGACAATTTCTATCAGCAGAATAAAATAAGACTAATGAGATCCTGAAGAAAATCCAGAATGGAGACTGCTAGAAAGGATTGGAGCAGACTCTACAGCAACAAAGCCACAATTTCAAAACAGGATATCTTCTGCACAGAATCCATCATTCCCCTGGGCATATTAAACAGGGTTAGGTAAAGAGGCTAGTTAGAGTCCACCTCAGAAATGCAATCATGCCACAGTGATGGGAATACATTCATTAAAGACCAGCTAACAGTACAAAGAAGTTGTCACAGGCCAAAACATGTAAATTTAAAAATAACAAAACTGAGAAAATCTGCATCAATCTCTTTTTAATTTAGTCCACATTAACATATTCTGGCTGAATGTTACTGCAAGTTCCTTTGCTCAGTGTTTATTTTTTTTATCTGCCTTGAAATGGAAACTGTCTTCACTTCAACAAACACATGCAGAAATACAAATGCTGAAAGGTTGAGAACCTGGTTTCAGAAACAAACTATCTTTCCTTTGCCAGTTACTAGAAAAACTGATTGCGATGCAAAATTCAAAAAACACTGAACTTTTGTATTTTTTGTACATAAACACACATATGTGTGTATATATGCCTTATGTAATTATACATTGCAATAACAACCATTATCTGGACCTGAGATGTGCCAATTTTCCCATTGTTTACACACAGTGAAGAAACGCTGCAATCACTTTTTCAAAATATAGAATCTAAAACTGATTATTTGTTTACATGCCTCAGCTAAAGGCACATCAGGAATCTGCCCTAAAGCCTTTGCCTTTCAGTCCCCCGTCCAACACTCATGACAAGACTATGTGACCAAAACTGCATGTTCCCACCTGCTCCAACACTGGTAGAACTAACTCAAATAAAGGAACAAGGTAAAACTAGAAAGATCCCATTTCAAAGGTTTTATTGCGTGACCTCCATCTTGGATGAAATAACTCCTTTTGTGCTTGCTGCGCCACAAAAACTATTTTCTTCCCGTATCTTCAATAAAAATCAAACTCCAAACAGCAAACAAATGTCAGTAAGTTGAAACAGGTTAACAACTGATCAAGAGTCATACTCGCTTCATTACTACCAACATGAAAAAAAAATTATGCATTTGTCACTATTTATACTATTATATATGTTGTGTCACAGCCGTGGCAAGCAGAAAACCAGTTATGACTGCAGTGTCCAATGTAGGATTTCTGGGAGATAATAGAAACTGTTAAAAGGAACATACCAAAATTAGGTTTTGCTATCTGGCAATAAACATACAACCCTACCACAGAATAGCAGCATAACTTTGTGGGCATACCTCAGAAGTTTGATTAAAGGCTGCTTCCTAAGGATGGCAATTTACCTTTATTACACAGGACAGACTGTTTTCAATACTGCTTTAGTTCTCTTAACTCCAGCCCCATTTCCCTTGCTGTCTGCTTTTGTTCTGCTCGTATGCTCAGCTGAATTCTAAACGCTTTTGAAGTCAAACTTACATCTTTATTGATGGTGAATATTAACTTACTCCTTGAGACACTCCACTGAAATCCTGAGGAGTAGCTTCTGAAGGGAAAGAATACTGGGCGGGAAAGAAAGGTATTACTATCTGGAACATTTGTGTGTTTTCAAATGTAGTAATTTAATTGTGACACAGCCCTTCACGTTCACCATACAGATTGATTTGAAGAGTAACAAAGCTACCTCTGGAACAGTTGTCCAAGTGCTTCCTTGAAAAGGAGTGAAATAAGTAGCAAAGGTCCCCCAACCTCCAATACAGGAAGTTACTCCATTGCTCTTCCCTGCTCTCATCACTGCAGACTCCTGGCTTACACAGAAATTTCGTCTCCACAATAAAACGTGGAACTGACAGCTCCCAAATCTGTTTAACCCGGGATATACTTCTGCATTATCGCTGAATTATCAGCTGAATTGCATAAGGCAAATGCAAAACAGGAAGAAAGGTTATAAAATTAAGTCACAACTAAAGGAGCAGAAGCAGTGTTGTTCATATTATTTAAAACTAGACTGCACACATGTATTACTACTAAATCACAGAACCCTGGTCGGAAGGAAGACAAGAAAAAAGTATTTCTCTCTCATTTCCCTGATGTTATGATTGCTTAAATCAATATTATCCCAGTATCCCCCAAGCTGAGTCAAAAAGGTTCATGCAATTACTTTACATAACCAACTTCAAATTAAATTACATAAAAGGTCATTTTTCCCATAACAGTCTCATTTGCATTTTGTCTGAGAAACATGTTTCCTACTATCAATTACAGTGAAAAAACAGAACAAAACAAACAAGCCCTGGTTATGTGCCCCAGTCAGTCACTTAATACTTGAAGAGCGACTGTTTTCTGATTGGGAAGAATAAAAATTAGAAGCATAATGGGCAAGATAAAAAGTGCAATGTGTAATTCAGATCAACACCAATGTAGGCAATATTTATAACATTCCTAGGTTCTATTTTAGCTCAAGTTTTTCCTGATGGATCTTGAAGTTAACCATTACAGATGGCACATATACCAAGTAGGCTGAGGCAGAAAACAAAGTTGAATGTTATTAAAGGGTTTAATTTCTTGTGAAGTTGAGCACAGCTTTGTTCCACCCAAACAGTCATGGTAAAAGCCAAACATTGCATAAGCAATCTCAAACCATTCAGAGTAGTGAAGAAGTCTGTCTCCAAGAACACACAGCCACTGCTAAGATGGATGCTACAGTACACAGAAAGGAAGCCTCTACCATTTTGAATGATAAAGGAAATAGTGACAGACCAAGAAGTGGTTTTTTGGCCTTGCCAGAAAGAAGTAAACTGTTAAATCAACCTTTATAATCCAGTAGCTTCATAAAGTTAAAACTAGTATTAGACTCCAATGCAGAGAAAATTAATGGAATTAGCAGCACCTACCTTCCATCTTCTAACAGTGACAGACAGGGGAAGTTGCATTCCTTCAACTAACAGCAAAAGCCTCTAGACTTAAACTTCAAAGTCATATCTGCAGTCCCAATTCACCTTAAAAAGCACTTTTACTCAGAATCATGGAATGACTGAGGTTGAAGGGACCTTGAAAAGTCCTCAGTTTATTCAGTGTGTCCCCTCTGGTCTAAGCAATCTCAACATCAAATTCAGAATAGATTGCTCAGAGGTTTGTGCAGTGAGACCTCTAAAATCTCCAGTTTATGACCCGACTCTTGCTGCTGTGCAACTCACTGAAGAGCCTGGCTTCATACTCTTGGGAACCCCCCCGAGGTCCTAGAAGGCTGTCCTTAGGTCCATGCTAAGCTTTCTTGCTTCCAGCCAAACAAGACTGGTTCTCCCTACAGGTCATCTGTTCCAACCCCAGCACCACCCTTGTGAGTCAGTCTAGTGAAGAGCCACATTTATTTCCATCTTTCTTACGTGCCTGAGGGGGTCAAAACTGGACACAGTATTTCAGAGATGGTTAAGTGAGTGCTAAGCAGAGTCATCACTTCATCTAAGCCACATAATTATGACAAACACAACATATCTAAAAGTTCTCATACACAGTCTCTGGAGCCAATATGTCATTTCAAAAGAGAAGTGCTTCCTCTTTATTCTTTTCTGTATTAGAAATATAAAGGATTGTCCATGAGAATTTCTGTTCTTTCTCTCCATTCAAATGATGCAAACATGCTAGAAGAGGAAAGTAACTGATTCCTTTTCTTTTTTTTTTCTCATGTATTTTGGGTGACTTCTGTGATAATCTCTTGGAAAATGCGCCATCTTTCATTGGCACAGGATGTGTCTCCCAAAGACAGTGACTGATTTCAGTCATCCTTTAATAACCAGGATGAGTGGAACATCAAGAAAAAGAAAATTGCAGTATTTACAAAGAAAACTAGGAAAATATAAACTGTGAAACAGACTGAACCCCAAGGACTAATCCCACTAACAGGGTACTAACCTAAAGATTCTTTGTCTTTTGTCCAAGACTCCTCTTGGATCTTTGTGAAAATAGAGATACACTTTCTGTGCCCACAAAATAGGGATAATACACAGTAAATTTCCTTCTCATCATGCAGACCAGGAAGCACAGAGGTTTCCCAGGTTGTTTGGAAGCTGTAGAAGAACAGTGCATCTGACTCCTGCATTCTTGCAGACATTCTTATTCTGTAAGCAAAGTGCTTGGAGGCCACTCTAAGACAGGCGTACTTGTGCCACCAGACCTAACCAGTGTTCCTGCACCCACCCTCACATCCACATGCCTCCCAAAACATGCATGGATGCTCACAGCAACAACCCACTCCAGCTCACCTACTGCCAGCCAGCCATCCCTCACATGGACAAGAAAGGGCATAACAGCAGCTGTCTTCCCACACTAAGGAAACTCTGCACTAGGTTACTTTCAGCACAGCTATTATTTTCAAATAACTTGCAATAAGGAAACTTCTTCTGGTAGTGAATGTTTACTTAAAGATGGGAAGAAAGAGTTTAATCATGAAAATTACTAAACATGCCCGTTCTACATGTAATTTGAAGGGAGCATCACAAAGGTTAATGGAAAAGTAGCCAAGATACATCTAATACATTTTTTCTTAACTTAGGGTAAAGGTCTTCTAACAAAGGATTATAATGGAACTCATAGAAATGAGACTGTAAAACAAAGCATCTCTTATTTTACTCTTAAGACTCAATATTTATACTTGAAGAAAAATGCACATACGAAATGGGCCAGTACTTCATGCAGTCACCAGAGAGAACACAGCTGAGATTCACTACTTATCATCAGTGTAGATCACTACAATTGTAGTGGCAATTGTGCAGGTTACAAAAGAAACACTGGATTATGCTTGAGCATTACTATTACACATATCTCTAGTGAAGCGTTTCTATTTCTTAAGTTTTCCAAATTAAAAACACTTCTGGTATGGATTCCTACTATTAACAACAGCACATATTTTTACGTATTTCCAGATCTATCTTGGCTATACATTGCTCTAATTTCTCAGATTGTCATAGCTCTTTTTTTTACAGCTATTAATCTTCTATTAGCAACAGTAAGATATATGAAGCTACTTAATCTTCAAATCCTCCTAGCAAAGTTTACCCTGGGTATTTATATTAAAAAGTTCAAGTGATTTAAAAAATTACACTTAATTTTTGTCTTCACTTCTCTTGCTGAGCTTCTACTTGTCATCTGCTCACCATCCTTGCTTACCTTCAACAGTTTCCATTTGGATCCTTGGATTTGTAGAAATATTTTTCAATGGGTACTTAAAAAACTATCCTCAGATTCAAGTCATCAATTTTTTTAAGCATGAAGGATTTCATCCAGTGCAAACCACATCACTAAAAGGGCTCTCGGGTTCTTTGGTGAGCTTTTAATCACTATTCACGAGTAACCGTTCTTGAACTGAAGTACAATGCCATAATGTGTTTCATTATTTATAATTAAGAAGGCTAATGTGTGCTTGTGTTTGATACATGGAAGTAGATGAGCAAGTCTTTTCATACAGCAGGAACAAGGTCTAGGAATTTCCCATGTGCAAGTCATTAGTTTCTATTATGAAGCATCACAATATCTGTTCTTGTGTCTTCTGGTGTAGAGAGCAAAAGCATATCCTTAAGAATCTGTTAACACATACTACTGTTTGCTTCACGTTTTTATTGTTCCCAGTTATGTGCCAGGTGAGGCTGCCTTTTCACGATATGGCATGGGGACTCTAACATCTTGCCTCCTTGCCTTTTTCCTCCATTCTCCTCTCCCCATTCCCAGTCTGCCACTCACTTTGCACATCTACTGAAGTTCACCAGATTGCCTCACAAGCTAAGTACCCCCTAGCAAAAACAACAAAGGAACCTTTCAGCTTGAAGCACTACAAGCCCACTGCCACTCAAGGTGGCTAACACCTGCTCCTGTGGTCTCAGTCAGGAGCCAGGAACGAGCAGGATGCACTAATCCCACATGTAGGACCATATGACCCAGGAACTTACAAAAAAACTACC
>WAAE01029057.1:0-13202 GCA_013400495.1 Nicator chloris | reverse complement strand
GAGGAGAGGAGAGGAGAGGAGTACCTCCGTATTTTTTCACCCAAAAGACCTGTGCAGAATATGAATGAGCCAAGGTGATTTAGGGAGGACTGCAAACACAGAGGGTTCTCTATGCTGTGGAGGTGGGAGAATACCTGGCTCTGGTTACCTCTTGCCAGATCCCTTGAGTTAGCAGCTGCCTCACACCTTTCCCCACCCAGGCACTGCTATGATAATAATTAACGAGCAGCTTTAGCACAGTCTGGAGTTTTAAGTGCCTGTCAACAATTACTAATTGAGTTAATGGTATTCACTCATGCTCCGGGACCATTTGCACTGTTGGAACTCCTCAGGGATGCCAGCACTATGGTTGTGACACAGGACTAATCCCTTTGGATTGTTTACTTATATCCTTGGAAACAATGGACACCATGTTGGCATTAATCAGGGTCATTTTCCATGAGCAGGGTCTTCTTAATAGACTTTGTCAGCCACTCAAAAGTTTTAATAAGATTTATATCTCCTCTCTACTGGACATCTTGATGTAGGATGGCTCTTGAACTCCTGGTTTGCACAGCCTGATTGGGTGTACCTGTCCCCTCAAAGGTCAGCATTCAAAGGAGCTGTTGAATGACTTAAAACCTACTGCAGTTTCCTATAGACTCATCAGTGCTAATTCTGCCCCGGGTATGTCAAGTGGACTTTTGTGGATTTGAGCACTTTGGGACCACAGCATCATTCATCTTACTGAAAGTTCCTGTTATCAAAATGTGCCTGCTGTAGCAGATCCTTGTCCCTCAGGTACACTGAGGAGATTTGTCACAGGAAATAGGTATTTCAGCCAAGACAGCAATAAAAGGGTAACCCTGGAAGGTAAGTACCAGACACAAAGTACCTGAATTAAAGACAGAGGCAGGAGCAGGAGCCATCTTCTAAATCAACAAAATTACCTTCTGTGTGGAAATTATAATTATTACTGTAGCCTGGTGTCTTGGACATTTTCACAGCCATTTGGATCCTTAGGTCACACTCTTCCCCTACCATATGTAGCCTTTCCTCACTGTTTTTGGTCCCAGCACTCCAGGCTACCTTTACATTATTGTTGAGGACTGGAGTAGATGGGTGACCCATTTCACACCTAGCAATTCAATCACAGGGGAAAACAGTCATCATTTGCAATTTTGTGTTCAGCTTGAGCCAAATCCATGTTCCAAGTCCAGCCTGAGTCCCACTTAGTGCTTTGTTTGATGGTTCTTGTCAAACAGGTGTTTATCTATTGGGTTTGTATCTTGCTTTTGGCAATGATCAATGTATAATGTTTCAGAAAAGGGACTAAAGGAAACAAAGCCCCAAAACATAACTCACTAAATCAGTTTCACGCCACCATTAATTTACTCTCAGTGCTGTATGAGCAGTCTTGTGAGTTCTTCAGCCTCAGCTGAGTCTGGTCTTAAGTTTTGTAAATAAAATAATTAGTGTTAATGAACATTTTTAGCATCTGTATTTAAATTAGCTCATCTTAATTAACTCAGATCTGCTTTCCCTTAGTTTTTGAAAAATGTAGCATTCTGAAATACGGCTAAAAGCCAAAGATTATTTACAGTGCACATTTTCCCATGTTCCTTCAGACCACCAGAATTCTTATTCTTATTTTGGAACCATTCAGGTTCATTTGTTAATCTTTTGCTGAAGTTTTCCCATTCCTCTTGTGTGGATTCACACACCTCCTATTCTCATGTAAACCAAAAGGCACCCAATGATAGCATTACATTATTCTTAAGGAACCCTGGTTACACTCACATCTGAATTAAGCTTTCAAGTAGTTTAAAAACAGGGAGTGTGTTAACATTTAGTGAGTTAAGATTAATGGTTATTGCTTGAAAATAATCTTCCATTAATTTTTTTTTTAATTTGCTAATGGTTTCTCAATGATGGGCTGAAAATGTTCTCCTTTACCACTGCATTATCTTCTCTTTTGTTACAGATTTTTATTGTTTCTGATAGTTCAGTTGATTTAAGCAGATTCATTCAGAGGAGCTGTATTTACCAGAAAAAATTGCAAGAGATATTTCTACTTCTGAAAATGTTATAAAATGTTTGCTTTTTCTTTCTTTTTTTTTTTTTTTTTAAGAAAATTTCATTTTTGTGTTACAATTTCAGGGCTTTTCTGAGGTTCCAGGGGAGCTATTGGTTAAAAGTCATCAGAGTGTAATTATTAAACTCTGGAATTAAGCGCGTGGAGGGAATCCAAATCTTTGTAAAATTTGTGAATTAGGATATAAGCACCTATTAAAACATATCATTATTCAATTAATCTGCAAGGTAATGGGAGCCTTGTTTCCCAATTAGTTAATCTTTATGCTTGTGAGTCTACAAAATATTTCCAAGTGCAGCAGAATATATTAAAGGTTACTGCTTAATGTCTACCTTAGAAACCTGTTTCTCCATTACCTTGTGACTCAAGTGGTCTTTTCACCCTAGAGAAGATTTAGAATGAAATGCTCCTAAATGAGAACTTTCCTTTCACATCACTTGCAATCTGAGGTTACCCCACAGGTTTTTTCCTAGAGAAGGAGTTATATGGCAGGAGCTGCAGGCTCATATGTTGCACAGCTTCCTGGGGTTTGAAAGTAATTTTCTGGAAATTCCTGTCATTCCAAGAAGGAAGGGGACTGTATTCTTGACCCCTGGAATCCATCAGCAGAGCCTACCCACTGTCTCTTTTTGTGTGATATACACATATCCACATTGAAGCCAACATGGACTTCTTGTTTGTTTGGTTTTTGGTGTTTGTTGATTTTCCCCCCCTCCAATTGTTGCTTTTTTCTTTTCTGCTCTTCTTGCTTGGAAATTATTTTACAGAAAGCAAGAGTTTAAACTCCCCAAGTTATTTTACAACAGCAGCCAGACTTCTCAAAAAGAGCAAATCTAATGTCTTCAGGAGTTCTTTCCTGTCAAGTTGCAAATTGCAGAATCTCCCAAATATAGTGTATAGAATCATTGCTAAGGAGATTAGGTCAATTTGTGCATTGGTTCCAGAATTGCCTAATTTAATAAAAACATGAAGTAAGTGTGGTCATCCTGAGCAAAAGAGAGAATATTAATGAGGCAATCATTACATTTGATCACTAAAAATAATTTGATTAGTTTTTATTTTAACAGGGTAATTAGAAAAGATGACTCACATTTTACTGATTTCATTTCCTTTGGCCCGTATAAGGACATAAAAATTAGAAATAAAACGTCTATGTGGAACACTGATTTAGGTATAACTTCTTATGCTCCCTACTTAAATTTTGTGTTTGTCATTATTCTTCATGTATTGCAGTACTTTACAGCTGAGATTTCTGAGATATACTCTTCCCACTGACATTAATGGGAATGGTACATCAAAATCAGCTAGGTGGCTTTGAAAATTTCAGATATATTTTCAGTCTGCTGTGGGAATACTGCTGAATTTATCCTTCCACCACCCCTCAGAGACAGGTAAATACCCTTTAAATATATTTTATTGAAGTTGAACTGTGCAGAACAGAGATGTGAGAGACATAATGGGCCTAATCCTATTGACTTATTCTGGCATTGGAGGCGTAATCATGAGCCAAAACCATTGAGCATTCATCAGCAAAACTAGACTGATATCGTAGTGGCCTAATACTATTTAAAGACATGATTTAGAAAAAATCTGTGGCACTCTGAGTTCTTTTTTTGGTGTGCAGAAGGCAGGGAGTGCATTTATATATTTTGAAGTGAAAACCAAGATACATCTTTATAATCGGAATTATAATGCTTCATGGGAGGAATAGCTCTTGAGCTTGATATTCTCTTCTTGGCAGAATCAAATACGGTTTTCTCTTTTGGATTCAAGAGAAAATCTGGTCATTTCTATCACAGAATAAATTCCTGGCTACTGTGGGCCACAAATAGATAAAATAGGCAACACTGCCTTTACTTTCTGAATAAGGTCTCTGCTCTTTATACCTGGTCTTTCTCCATTTTCCACCACTTCTGGGACTTCATCTGAGCTGCTGTGTCCAGTTTGGGGATTCCTAGGAGAAGAAAGATATCAATAAAATAGAGTATTAGGGGTGGCCACCAAGATGGTCAAGGGCTGGGAAGAGAGGCTGAGAGGTTTTATCCAGCCTGGAGGATAGCCAGACCAACACCTTTTGGAGGGGCACAGCTGAAAGGAGGACAGGACAGGTTACTGTATAAAATTAATGCAGTAGGAAATTAATGAGTTGCTGTAGAAGTCAGTTTAAATCCTTCTGCAATATGTGAGAAAAAATGACACTGTAGGAAGGCCTCAATTAAAAGTATTGGAAAGAAGTGTTACAAATAATGTATTTGTTGTGATTGTGGCAAGAAATTACAGCTTCAGTAATGGGTGATTCTTGTCAGACATCAGGAATTAATGGCAATGCTAAGCAAAGGGGGAATAGAATCAATTTTCAGTAGTGTGGGATCCCCACTACTTAAGGTGTAATATGACATCCTAGAGGAACATCTTTCAGGAACGGCCTAGGGGGAATTTATTTAGTTTTTTGGAAGGACAGTCAGAAAAAAATAACCTCTCTGAGGCTCTTCCACATCTGTTTTATCTGTTTTTGTTGATAAAAGTGTTGGGCAGAAACGCGGGGTCAAAGCCTTGGCTCAGCTGGAGTCTTCTTGTGTGACCTTGGGTACATCAGTCAGCTTGGGCTGTGTTTCAACACTCCATCTCCCAAAAGGAGATTACTATTATTAGTGTTTAGCATGAGAGGTGCAGTGAAGGTATAATCCATTAATGCTTTTAAAGCACTGGCATACTACATTAATGATAAAGATAAATAAATGTTCTGTCCTTGCAGGATTTGTAATCTAAAAAGACGAAAAAATGTGAGAGGAAACATCAATATCCTTGCCTTAGGGACAAATGACAAAGCCACAGGAGAAGTGATTTGTCAAAAGTGGCAAAGCAGGACTGGGAGAAAACACCCAGATTTGTCATGTATTCCTTAAAGACAAGGCCATGTTTCCTCTCTTAGCATAAGAGGTCACAAATATTGTGATTTTGTTTCTTTAAGCTCCTCCATCAGTGTTTCTTCACAGGAGTCATTTTTCCTGACAGCATCAGTAGGAGCAGTACAACCTGCAGCCACTCAGTTTGACTTCATTTTAAGATGGCAGTGAGAATTACAAAATTAACAGGACTAACCCAGTGGTGTAGCACATCCTCCCATCTTCTGCCCAGCCACAACCTCGTCCACTCTGCCAGCTCTCTCAAAGGGTGGCTTGCTTTACACAGTGCAGGCACTGCCATTAATAATCCATATGTTACTCATTTTTCATGGCTTCTGGCTTCTATTGCCTGGAATCCCTTTGTTCTTTCTGACTTCAGGATCTTCGGACCAGAAATTCTGCCAGTGGGTTTGATCTCATTCCTGCTCAGAGCAGTGTCCTCCAGACTGCCATGAGTGCTGCACCAGGACTGATTTTATTGTATAAGTAAAGATGACCTCTATAACTTTGCTGGGTTTTGGAGAATTTACTGAGGCCTGTGCAAAACCACAGTAACTTATTTATTTGAAAAACAAGAATTAACCCAAGGAAATGCATAGAAGGCCTAGAGAACGCTCCACCCTCGTGTGAGAACTGATTTCTCCACGCTAAGTGGAGGCACACCGACCTGTGACTCCTAAGATTGTTGTGCTGTTGGAACAGTTTGCCACAGGCTGATGGATGATGTCAAGGCAGGACACCATCTCCTAGCAGGTCCTCTATCCCCGAGTGGCTGCCTTTAGTTTCACCCCCCTACATTTCCATGCATGCCAGGATGCTGCCAGGATGCCACCAGGACGTGTTTGCACTCCAGCTTCTGCCACGATTTTATCAATACTTCTCTTCCACTGCTCTTTGAACTATGGGCAGGGCAGAGGGCTCCAGCACACTGACTCGGCTAAATGGAATGGTTTAACCTGTGATGTCAATGTGATTTGCCCCTTCTTTTGCCTTTCTGTATCTTTTCCTTCTGCTTTTCAGACATGGGATTGTTTCTGCTTTATCATGTGTTCAATAATCCCTATGGTTTTATTGAAGTCTGCCTTAAAACATGCTTCTCTGCATGTCTCTGAGCTCATGGTATCCAAAAGGAGTATTTTTAAATGATCAAATGGTTTAAATAATGCAGGAAAAAATCCAGCAGCAATCTGAACTTCAAGACTTTCCCTTTGTTTTAGACTGGTAGATAGATGATGCCTCTCCAGGATGTAGCAGCTCTTCTTCGGTTCCTAGTTCCTACCACGTGTGGCACATGTGCCTGGTGACAGCAGGAAAGATGTTTCCTTGCTGAGAGGAAAATTGGTAACACAACTCTCTGCAAAGCCTTTCACTACACTTTTCTAAAAAAATAGGATATAGGTGGTTTTATGGAACTAATTTGATCTCAGCAAGCTAAGTAGGGGAAGTCAGAGTATCATTGCTTTAGAGATACGTAGGAGTTACAAGGCAAAGGAGAGAACTTATCAGCTGTGTCAGGGATGCCTTGTGCCCAAGCTTCTGTTTGGTAAACTGGCTTTTGTTTCAGATCATGGCAGAAAAGACCTTAAATCTTTGCTTAACTCTTCTTGATGTCTGTGCATTGTTTTCCAAGAGCACTTATCTGAATGGAAAGAAAACTCTTCATATTTTGCCTCAGTTTTAATCTTCGAATCAATGAGGCATTTGGGAAATGGCATTAGGGAAGATGGCTCAGTCCAGTTGCTGCTGGAATTGAGCTATTCATGCCAGTTTGGTGTATGAACAGACATTATCCCCACGCTTTGGCCATGAGAGCTCACGTGCTTGTTGGCTGCCTCATCTCAAACCACACATGGCATTTAGAACCGTTCATACCCAAAGCCAGTGGGAGCTGAGCAGCTGGCACTTGCTGAGCATGTGCAACTTGAAGAATTAGTTTGAAATGTGAAGATTACAACCAAATGGAGTCCTCACCCTCGTGACATTCCTCTGTTCCCAGACTGAGTTGAGAATAACCAAGAGGAGTGCCAAGCTTGTGGAGACAGGGTGCCCACCCTGGCTGTCTTCCCAACATAACCTCACAAAGGTCCCTCAGAGAAAGGTCCTTCATTTATCTGTGCTTACCTGCACTAAAATTCCTGCTACAAATCCCTTCAGCAGTAGCTGCCAATTTATTTTTGTGCATCACCTTGTAGCAGCAGCCCTTCTGCTGAGCAGCAGCGCTTTGCTGTAGTGCAGTCTGTGTTCATTACAGAAAAAAAAAGTTTGAGTTCGAAAAACTCTTCACAAGTTTGGGTAATATTGCAAATCTTTCAGCATCTATTAGAGCTGGAGCTTGAGGCTTGAATGCTAATGATACTGAAACATAACACAGAGGTGATCTGACAAAGTTGCCTAAGGAGGTTTTCATAAACCTTTTGTGCAATTTCTCTGCTTCTTTGCCAGTGAAAATTAACCTCCACTTGCAAAAAAACGAAACTTCACCTAACTCATTTAGAAATAGCAGAGGGAAAGGGAAAAATCAATCCATAACGAACAGTGTCACATTAAGAAAATCTAATTAGAAATGGCTTCTCTTTTATTGCACTGATAATGGTAAGCTCTAAGAATGACATCATTACAAAATTCAGTAGCTTATAACAGAGTGAATTTTTTAAAAAGTGTTTAAACTACCAGATCAATAACTTCACACACCACATAATTAAGTTGTACAGAAGTTCTTAACAAACACTAATGTTAGAAATGTGGTGCTCTATTTTAAAATAAGGTATATATTATCTTGTGGTGCACGTACTCCTGAGAGTACAGTATTACTGAAGAGTGAAATTCTCTCTACATGGCATTGAGGACAAAGTCTTCCCTACTTAGTTGTTTTCAGCTGGAGTTGGGTAGAATTTTTTTTTTTCATCTATGTGCCATCTTCTCCCTAGAAATATTGTTTGAATATGGATGGAGGTTTTCAAGGCAGGGACTTGAACAAGTAGAAAAAACCTTTCCAATGTAACCGCCAATATTTTCTTTTCAAATTATTTTCAATTTCTTCAGAAAGAAACAAAACTAAGAATGCTCCTACTACCTGGAAACAGGCCCAAATTGTAAGATTTTATCCAGGATTCCCTCTGTTGCACAGTCTTTACCTTGAGTTAAAGGTTTCAAACTTCAGTTTTATAAAAGTAAAACACCCACTAATGAGTTTTTAATCAGTCACTGCATGATTTGAGATAATTCATCAGGTTCTGGATGCAGCTAAAATACAATGACATGCTGCACACACGTTGTATGCTATGGCCTAAGGTGTAATTTACTGGAGGTAAAATTATTTTTTTTCTAAATGCACTCAGATAATCTGCACTCACACTGAGGGAGCAGCATATCCAATGTGTAATCTTTCTGTAATGAGCCTATTACTCTGGTTTCTAGGTAGAGTTCCACCAGGCATGTCTGTGGGCAGTTTTGTTCATACTCTCATTAAAAATGTCTTAGTAAGATGAGCTGCTGTTTGGCAATTTACATGCCTAGATATATTTGTTTTTAACAAGAGCAAGAGATAATTAATACACTTTATGCAGAAAGCTTCAGCCATGGAAATAAAGAGGAACAAGATCAAATCAGTTCTGCTTTCTTTTCAACCAGTCAAGGGTTGCAGGAGTTTCAAAAAGTTTAGGAGAAGGATTCAAGGTGACACAATAAAAGAATTTCTCTAGTGTGGACCTTGTAGATAAGAAACAATGTGCTGCACATAATACTTCTGAGATTTGAATTAAAACAGCCAGGGATATTGGCAGTGGAGATGAGCTCTGTAATGCACTGTTCTGCAAAAGGAGTTCATCACTGCTAACAGAATTTGAATTATGCTTTACTAGATTTCCTGCATATGTCAAAAATAAGTAATTGCCAATTATCCTGCTCAAAAGAGCTGTTGGGATACAATCATTTAACTTAAGGCTAAGTGCAGAGCTGCAGAGCCCTGAGGAAAAGCTCTGCAGAGGGAAAGCTTCGAGAAGTAGTTGCTCATAAATCGAGATAACTTCAGCTGGAGCAAAGGCTAATTTTAACTTCATCCTAGCATGCAGATTTTCAATATTACTTAATAGGCTGCAGCAATGCACCAGCTAAAGCAATGGGTTAATTCCAACTGGCTCAGTAAGGCAGTTCCTTTATCCCTCAGGAAAGAATCTGCAGCAGAGAGTGTGGCTTGCTTGGAATAAATGAGCCTGCATCCCCTAAGCTCACCACCCTATCCCCTGGAGTCTGCTTTCTCTGAATGACCAGCAGAGAACTAATGAGAAAATATGATTCCTTATATAGTAGGCTCCTTTTTTAAATTTTTCTTTCTTTCTGCAAAGGTTATTGAATCCACGTAGGAGCTAGAATTTTTAATGGTGAGATCAGAGATCAGACCTAGAGCTCCAAATTTTTATTTCAGGTTCTGCTGCTACTTCATTTTAGACAGGTCTCTCGTTAGCTTCCCAAGTTGCTGAAATGGAAATAATTACATGGAGTTTATGGTGGTGCTATGAGACATACTTGTTAGTTTAGATAGCCTTGGGATATTTGAAAGAGAGGTGATGGAGAAATGTCAAGTGTTAAAATACTGAAATCTTTCCCGTGTCAGAAAATGTACACTGAGAAACTGTGCACAAGGTATAAAAAAATTATAGAACACAAATTATAACTATGTCATAACTGTAGAGGTTTGTCTACAGATATACTTACCTTATAAAATGCTTGGTATGACTAAACTCTGTGTGGCACAGGCAAAACTGAGTTTGACTCCAATCATCAAACAATTCTAGTTTTTTGCATGTTCTTGGGTTTCTGCATATATTTCTGTGCTAATGCATTAGATTAAGGGAGGATTTTGTAAATAGGTTTCAGGTAAATAAATCAGTAAATAAATCAGGCTTCATGGCAGTTTAAAATTGTCAGGAAATCTCTAAAATGTATCATCCCGGTTTTTGGTGCCTACACATAAATTCTTGAGACTTGAGGATAGCAAATGGAACTGATAATATTTGTGTGGGAGACAGGCAGACAATTCCCTTGGAGCAAAGCAAATAGCCCAATAGTTCTCTGCATTAGCAAAGCAAGTGTTCTTAGCTGCCTTGAACAGGAAATTATCACCTAAACCTTCCAAGCCCAGCCTGCTGGGGTGATATAATTAAATTATATGTAATGAAATACATTAAAATATATGTAATGAAGGTCTGTAAGGAGCAGACCTGCAAAGAGAACGGGCAGGTCAGCCCCAGGTGATCCTCTGTGACACTGCAGGGTCCTGGGGTAGCTCTTTCTCCTCATCAAGTGAGCAGCTTATGCTGGGGCCTCCAGGCTCACAAGGTGTTGTGGTGGGATCTTGTGGAAATCTGTCAGGTTCCTGGAGCTTCTAGGATCTGCCCAGCACAGGGTGTTCTGGGGACTAGAGCTGGAGCACCAAAAGAGCTGAGAGGTTCTTCTGTAGGCTGCACACCCTGGAGTCACAGCTGAGGGTTTAACCTCTGTGGTTCTCTGGTTCTGGGGTTGGGTTCCTGAAATAATGGGCCAAATTTGCTAATGGCACCACAGTAAGTGGTGAGCTTCACCCCTAAAGTTACATGGGTCTTGGATTGCCATTTAAATTAATCTGTGATTTTTGGCCTGACCCCTTCAAGCTCTTTACTTGACCTGAAAGATCTGGCAGCCAGAAATCAAGGGAATGCAAAGATTTTTTTTCTCAAAAATTTAGGAGAGAAACCATATAAGGCAGTTGCCTCTGAAAAATAAGTCTTATTATCTTCTTAGTTAATCAGAATCCTAAACAGAGAGAATGAGAATTGAGGGGGAAGAGGCTGGTGAATTTGCACACCTGAAACTCCAGCAAGATCTGAAATGAATTCTGTGCTTGTACCACCCGCTTTGGGCTTTTCCAATGTAGAATGTGACTCGTGGGCTGCAGGGTGATCTGGTGGCTAAACCTGTCACTGGGGCACTGTGGTTCCCTCTGCCTGCTCCAAAGCCATGTAAATAGCATCATCAGACACAGTGAGGTCAATGCAATCTATTCTTTTGATCAGATTTGTGATCACCTTAAAGAAATAGGTACGAAAAAGTGATCGTTCTGATGAAAGCAGGAATAAAGAGGTACAATCTTTCTGACAGGTTTTAAATGTTTATGTTTTCATCTTCAAATAAATAACATGTATAGAAATTGTTATTCAGCTCGCCTGGAAACTTGGTAACTCCTGAGATACGCTGACCTACTTGAGTGAATTCACACTCTTCCCCTTCCATGAGAGATTGTGGCCTTGGCAAGATTCAATGTGGAATGAAAATCCAGCCATGTTCACAGTACTGCCTTCCATGGCGAAACGGCTGCTGCATTTTAACGTTTGACTGGAGAAAAAAGTAGGTTAGAAGGTTTTGGTGTCCTCCCTGGAGCTTCATCCTTGGCTGAACAGATAATAACTCTCTAGGAAAACACTCCAGCAGTCTGGTGTTTTCATCCTCCTTCCCTGCAAAACCCACTCGCTGCTTTTCTCTAAGGAGGTGAGGAGGGCAAACGTCTGCAATTAGCAAATGATTCTGCACTGAAGAGCTTGAGAAGATTCAATTTGCATTTTGGGTATGCGGTACTTTTGAAAGGACTGGCCCTAATCCTCACCTGACATCCCTGGATGCTGCTGAGCAGCTGATGTGCTGCAGGCAGGACCCTGTTTGGCTGTGCATCTGGTCTGTAGCCTTGGCATGCTCCCTGCAGGTTTGATACACATTTCCAGTGGGGAAAAACAAGAATGGTGCCTTAAAGGCATGGAGTAAGGCTCTACAGGATATTTCTCTCTGAGGTACAAATGCCAAACCCGTTCATATCTGGGTGTGTATTTGACCTGGTCACTCCAGGCTCTCTTTATTGCCATAGGAGAAAAAAATGGCACATTAAGAGTATAATTTCTACCCTAGGTTTCCTCAGGATTTCTGTGGGATATGCTGATGGATAGCTCTTGACCAGGAAGCCACAGATCCTGAGGAGAGCTCAGGTGTGAGTCTATTCCTCTGGCCAGATGAAGCTGGAGCCACTCTGCTGTTTTAGGACTCTTTGCCATCACCCTGCAGGGTCCCAAAATAACTGCACATGTAATATTATGCTGTCTTTCTTAAGTGTGACAGAGGTACATTCCCCTCCTTCCCTGAAGGAGTTATTACTCAAATACCACCCTGAGGACTCTGGAATTACTTTTTGGGAATCCACTGTTATTCTGCAGCTTTTTTTGTTATGTCTCTCTTTAGAAGGAGTAACACAGTGGCTTGACCTCAGCTTCCCCTTCTCATTTGGCTCAATTGCTCTGGCAAATGCTACAGTGGTTTGTGGGTTTGCCCATATCTGCCCATTCTTCATAGTAAGCACTGAACTGCTTTTACCCATGCTTTCTTTTCTCATTCAATGTCCCCTCTGCCCTTCCCTGTTACTCAGGCAAGACAAAGTAATGCAAAGCCCCCATTCCTATCTCACTCTCTGGCATCCTTTTTAATAAACAGACATTGCTTTAGGCACCTCCTCCCCCTTTGGAGCTGTGATTCAAATGGTTTAATACTAAAATATACGTTTACGTTGTCCCTCACCTTCATTTCTTCTCCTCTTGGAGTGATACCAACCAGCCTGAGTGATATATTGCATTTTAATTTATTGAACTGTTCTTTCACCTCTTCTTGATACATCTGCCTTTGTGAGTACTTTGGCTTCATTACCTGTAAAGTGTCACCTTGGGATGGATATTTCCCATTCACCCTCTGAAGTGGCAGAGAAATGAAAAGAAATTCATTTAGTTTCTCTGCACTTGGACTGAATCATTTACCTTCTCATTCTCTTTGATTGCCACTTTTACACCACAGGATTGCTGCTAACAAACTTTCCTGTGGGCATCCTGCTGCTGAGGAACTGGGTTCATTTCTCACCTTCACAGTCGTGGTTAATTCATCTTCACCTCTGTACCAGCCCATTTTCTGTAGGAGGTTTGCAGTAGACCCAGAAAGCAGAAGTGCACATGAGGAAGTGACTTCATTACTTACCTCTCTTTGCCTGAAGGTTTTTCTGGCCTGACCTCATGCATCCTGCTGCTTTATAATATTTGGGGAAAGCTCTCTGGTAGTTTTTTGGACTGTCCTGGGTTCTTACAAACTATGCCTTTTTAGATGATTTTGTAACTTTTTTCTTTCCCCCAGTTGTTCCCTGAGGGGGGAAAAAAAAAAAG
>WAAE01029053.1:0-18606 GCA_013400495.1 Nicator chloris | reverse complement strand
ATAAAATTGATAGGCCATGTATAGTGTCTTACAATAAAACTAGAAGAAATTACCATCTTCCCCTTTATCCAATTGAGAAATATTCACCTTTTCTGACAGAATTTCCTCCAGAAAGAAAAATCATGTCTGATTTTTCATGCTCAGGATTTCCAAACTGCAGTTCCTTGCTGAGACAGGCAGACATCCACTACGGTTTGTGAGGCAGGTATCAGGAGTGGCCATGGAAACAAACCCCAGAGCAATCCCCAAAACCTCCACCACTGTCTGGTCCAGATACAAACACACCAACTAGTCTGGATAAGAGAGTTTTGCCTAATTCACTGGCAATAACATAATTGTACATTCAACCCCCCCACTCAAATATCTTCGCCCTTTATCAAGAGCTGTGAGTTACATCTGCACTATGGAAGTGTTTCATGGATCTCAAAGGCCACAAGTCTCAGATCAAGCAAGAAGATGATGCAGTTTCCATCCAAACATTAGTTACACACATGCAGTGGTTACTGAAAACAGACATTTTTTTCTTTTTAGTTATGGGTGACCTCATTTCAGTTTAGATACAGTTCACAATTTATTACCCTCTATGTAAAGTTCTGTGGATTGAGTTGTCTTAACTTAAAAAAATCCCAGACAGTGCAAACACAGGAGACCAATAAACTGAATGTCAGTGGCTAAATCAATAATTTATATAAAAAAGTTAGAGGTGAATTGCAAATCTTTTTATGTATTCCCCAAATTTCAGCAGCAGATGTTGAGCTGGAAGATAAACTTGGGCATTCAGCACAAAAGAAATGCAAAGCCTACTGGTTTTTAGGTCCCACCACATCCATTCTGTTAAACTTTCTGCCACCAGTTCTTCAGTGTTGCCCTTCTATACATTAAAGTGTAATTACTAACTCAGTAGTGACACCAATCTGAAGCATAAAAATGACCTTTAGAAATAGGGAGGTCATATAAGTGATATTTTTTAATATTTAATAAAGGCTTAGAATATATTTTTATACACTCGTAATATTGAAGCCATAAAAAAGTGATTTTTAAACCAGTCAACTGAAGATGCAAAAAGTAAAGTTTAAATTTTTAAAGTTTTAAAAAACTTTACTTACAACTGGAGATACAGAAAGTTTTTTACATATATATATTTAAGTTGACATAATAGAATGTCATTAGAAGAGAAACTGACTATAAACATAACTTTTTTCAGTACTTGAAAGAGTCAAAAATACTATTGTAATATTCTTATTCTCTATTGCACCTAAAGTAATTGTATGTGTATAGTCATCCTTTATTAAGTTTGTAGCAAATCATAAAATCTTAGATGCATATGTGCATTCTCTGATTAAGTTTGAAAGATTCATTAGAAGAGCTAAAAACTATCCTTAGAATATCATGCACCCCATAATAAGCAGGCAGTGTGATTACTTGTCTAAGCAGAGTTTGACTGAGAGTTCCACAATCACACTCCTAATTTTCCCACTTTGAGTTCATATTCCACCTTTATTCCATGATCTCCTCTAAGAATAAATTTCTTTTAAACTGGGAACTTGGTTGTCCAACCCTCCCCAGAAATCATCTTAGAATTAATCATAGCTAAGAGACACTTGAAAGGAGCTGTAGCTGTGAAATAACAATATTTGGTATTTAATTGACCCATGACAGTAAGACTTTGTTAAAGCTAACTCCATAAAAAGCTGGTTTCAAAGGACCATGGAAAGCAGATGGATTCTGGGAAGGAATTAAGTGTCTGCTGGTAGGGGGGTGATGGTTTGCTTCATTAATAAAATGTGAACAGCAGGAGGACACTAATGAATAGGCACCCTAGAACTGGCATACCAAATTTATTTCATCAGGCGTGCACATTCACACACTCTCGAAAAAGCCCCTCACCTACCCACCAGAGTTTCACTACACTTAAAAGCTGAAGGAGTCTACAAAGGGATTCTTCTAATAGCAATGTAAATGTTGACTGCGTGATAACTCTGAAAACACTGGGAAGACCTCTGAATGCTAGGCAGCTTTCCCCAACAGGTGGTCCAGCTTTTATGTTGTGTTTCTTCTCAGGCTTTAGCTTTCCCAAAATTATCTCTCAATACACTGGTAGCCTGTGCAGTATAAAAGACATTTTGCTATTTTCCTATAAGCATTCATGACTTTTGATGGAATGTGACAACAGCACACAAGGAAACTGCAGCAAGTTTAGATCCCTATTCCATGCAGCAGTTACTTAGGTATCCAGCCTCAAAGACTGTGCTGCTCTCTACTCCTCTTAAGTAGAAAAACTTCTGGTCATAACTGAAGATCTCTGACTTGATGAAATACTCAGCCATAATGATGTTTGTATACGGCAGATCTTTACTGTGGATTGTAAAGACCAAGAAAAGTTTTATTTAATTAGCCTGTACAAGGCTTAGATGTATGGCTCACATCATACACTTTGAGAAGGGAGTACAGAAATACCAAATTAGTGATCAGACATGACAAAATGCCTGAGAAGCCCTTATGGAGAAAAACAAAATTACACAGGAGGGATTCACTGACCACCAGTGGTGAGGACTGCAGCAAAATGAGTGATATGGTTTGTTTTTAACAGACATTAAGGAATATATTTACTGTTGGATATTTATGTAAAAAGTGTCACTTAGATTAACCCTTTGGTATACAGTTGTTTCTTGAGGGCTCAGCATCTCCCACACTGGTCAAACCCCATCTCCACCAATGAGATCTCAGGGTTTCATTTATCGTATAAGCTGGGACACTGTGGTCCAACCTTGTAAATAAATGGTAGGTTTTCTTAGCTACAACAACATCACACTCCTGAAGAGTCAGTTTTGCCCCTCAACAGTTAGCATGATTTTTCTCCCCTACAAGTTGAACACAGTAGGAAAAGATTGCCCAGTCTCTTGGTGGAATGAAAAGACACTGGAAAACCCTCTGGGTTCTGCTTCCACATCAGAAGATTCCTATTCTTGGAACCTATTTGCTCTTGGAATTGGCTTTGCCAGACAAATGCTGAAGGCATAAGGTAATTGGTGCTTTTTGTGCCACTGTGTGATCATGGTTTCCTCACTGCTTCCTCACAAAACTCCTGTGGGACAAATTTTAGGGGCATCTGAGTGCTGTGAGAATCACTGAGTAGCTTTTGTTCTATGAATAAATGAATGTATTCATAAGAGAGATGTGAAATTAGTCAACAAATCTCTGGGTTTGCTATGAAAAGAAAGCAACTTAAAAGCAACTACCTATTTAAACATAGTAAGGAAAAATCATGAATGTTGTGCGACTTGGTTTGTGTTTTCTAATTTTTTGGGTTGATTTGGTTTGTGTTTTTTTTCTGGGCACTTACATGCTTTACTGGTGGCTTTTTTTTTTTTTAATAGACTAATATTAGTTATATTACATCTTATTTTCTCTCAGCATTGTTTATGTGCTTCATAATATCACAGATATCACAGTCCAAGGTGTAAAGAAAGCACAAAAATGTTTATTGTAGGGTTTTTTAAGCAGTTCCCTTTCAGAAATCTTACATGTATTTTAAGGAACGGAACAATTCCTACCATCCAAAATGCTCCTGGTATAAGGACTCAAGTCTGTGAATTTAAAATATTCTGATTTCAGAGGCATAGCATAGAGAATATACTTTCATAGAGTACTAAGCATATTTCTGCTTCTTCTGCAGAACTCATGCTAATGGTCAACTGCTCCCTGCTAAAAGTCAGAAGAGGGGTAAAGGAGCAGCTAAGCCACCCATTTCTACATTTATCAACACTTTATTGATATATTTTGCAGTTTTCACTCAGCTCTGTTACTAAGCCTCTAAGAAATCATTACTTTGTCCTATAGGAAAAGAGATATGCACTTTTCCTTGGAGTTTGCAAGTTGGAGCAGTAATAAAATATGTATTTTTTCTAGAAGTAATGCCATTTCCAAAAGAAGGCCTAAGACAGAAAAAGCCTGAAAAAGGACTGCTGCAATTTGAAACAAAAAGGCAAAAGGTGCTAAGAGTTAAAGCATCGAAAGGAAATTATTCTTTGAAGTACAAAGAAATGGCATTTTTTCTCTGTAAATTGTTTGAAGCAAAACACCACAGCAATCTTCCTATGTGAAATTCACTGTAAGATTTTAACATCACTTTATTAACTTGGGCACCCTTTGCTCTCCTGCTCATCATGGAAGATGAATGGTTAGGATGTAGAAAATGAATGTGCCCTGTTTATCCCAACCTTGCTTTGTCCAGTCCTTTTCCTTGCTGAGGCAGGATGGACTGCCACCTTTGAGGCCATGGAGAAGGGAGCTAGCCTTGCACACACTCTCTGTTCTCTGCAGTGGTACTTGTGAGTTACGGGACATCAGCTGCAGTAACCGGCTTGTGGCTCTACTGCTACTACAACCATGGCTATTAATGTCTTTAAAGTATTTAGTTCACTAAAAAATATTACTTGGATCTGGTAAATACTTTTTTTCCAACATTAAAAAGGCAAGAGTCTGGAAAAAGCTTTAAAAATTGCTGATCATTACATAACAGCTGTAATCCCAGATTCTTCTCCTCTCTTCCTCTCTCTTTGAAAGTCTTGTGCATGATTTTATACCAAAGATTTCCATTTGCATAAGAAAGGAAAAAATCTGATTTGTCTTTAGAAACATAATTTTATATTTTCTTCTTCTCTCATTTGTCACATGAACAAATGCAGATAGATGAGCTTAGAATTGTGTTTGCTAAAAAATTTATCACTTACATTCTAGAAAAAAAAAATTTAGAAATTATTACTTGACAGTGAAAAGGATTCTCATGGTTTAGATTAGCAAGCTTTAAATTGAAATTAAAAACGTCCAATATACAAAAAGAACACAGTAACTTCTAGATGCAGAATAATTGTACTTAAGGTATTTAAATAAAATTATACAGTTTAGATGTACATATAAAATACTTTAAAAATGCTTTCATTTGGCATATATATTAATGTATGTGATATTAATGCAGTTTCAACTCTACTTGATGAGAAAGAAGTCGTTTCCTTGGATACATACAGTCCCAAATCCTGTCAAAATAGAAATGTTGGAAGGTATTGATAGATCTAAAGTGAATGTGTACATGAGTGTTCTGGAGAACTCATAGAAATGATCTGAAATATTGCCCATTGCCTCTAATCCTTCCACTGATTTCCTCTGAGAAAACTCAGGCTCCAGCTCCTCCACATGGCCCCACTAGGCAGCTGTAGGTGGAAATAAAATTCCTCTTCCTCTTCTCCAAGCTGAAGGACCCCAGCTCACAGCCTCTCCCCCATACACCTCATGCTGCAGTCTCCCATTATCTCAGTGGCTCCACACAGGGCTCACTCTGGTACATCTCTATTTATCTTGTACCGGTGAGCCCACACTGCACCCAGCGTTGAGCGGAGAGGGAGGATTCTCTCCCTCAGCCCTCCTAATACATCCCAGAAGGCTTTTGACCTTCCCTGCAGCAAGGGCACGCTGATGATTCCCCTTCAACTTGCTTTTCACAAGGACAGCCCTGGGAGTTTTTTTCTTCCAAGCTTCTTTCCAGCTGTTTGGCCCTCTACCTGGTCTGAAAATGGGGTTCCTCATCCCATCTAATAGGATTTGGCACTGGGATCTGTCATACTCCTCTCAGCCCACTTTCTTACCATTGTTCAGCTGCTTTGAGCAGCAGCCCTGCTTTCCATTGTGCAACCACCCCACAATCTGGTATCACCTGAAAATCTGGGATACTCCATCCTGTTCTGTAGGTTGTTAATAAAGACATGACATACTGTGGCCCTGGCATAAGATCCTGAGGCATGACACTGATAAGTGCCTACCACTGACCACTGCCCTTTCAGCCCCCTGGTCCAGTCAATTTTTCAGCTATCTTGTCACCCACCTTGATTGGAAGTTCCTTCATGTTACCAAAAATATGTTTAAGTTCAACAACTACCAAAGATTTTTTCTTTTAAAGTGGTGAAGATTTTTAAATTGACTGAGAAGATCATTCCCCAAATCCCCCAAATCTCCATATCCTTGTTCCTGTGATAAAATCCAAACATGATGCACTGAAATCCCTAGGGTTTCCTCATGACTGACAGAGAGTCTTGACGATGATAAGGTTCTTCAGGATCATTTGAAATAGATGCTACTATCTAAATATAAATGTACTATCATTATTTCAATGGGCAATCACTGAAGTAAACAGCAACATTTCTATCAATGTGAAGAGCTCCACTGCAGACAGGTGCACATATATTTGCATGTATCTGGAGCACCAGGCACTGGCACACTGTTTGGATGCAATGGAAAGGCAGAAATGGAGGATTTTCAGCCTGCAGTTTTCAAACACTTCAAACTATATTATGCCTTGAGAAAACATAAGGGCACTTTTGTTCTTGCTGCAAGATGAAGAAAGGAAAATAAGCTATTTCAGAGTTACCCATTCAAAGAAACAACCTAAAATGGTCTTACAACCTGAAAACGTCTTTCTATCTAGATATGGCTATTTTCAAAGCAGAATTATGTTTATTAAAAGCCTTCAGTATATCTGACTGTTAAATGTACCAGTAAACAGGAAGGTTTTCAGGTTTAGATTTCTACAAGCTTGTACTTTGTCTTAGAAAAAAATAGACAAGAGAAAAGGAACAAAGGAGATGTGTTGGAAAACCAAGAAAACAGCAGCTTGTTTCAGTTCAACCTCTTCTAGGTTATAACTTCCTGGCATAGGCATTCCAAAGGCCAAGCACATGGGCATGAAGAAAAATGCTCATGAGAATAAAGTAACGGTCTTGTACAGTAGAAATTTAGTGAAGATAGAAAATCATCAGCAATGTCTCCAAAACCTTTCAGCCATAACTTCAATAAAACACTCCACTTCCAAGCACCCACACTGGAAGACCTGATTTTACAAAGCAATTCCCAGCAGAAGTTGCTGCTGTTTTAAGTTCCTTCACACACGCTCAATCTGGTGTTGGGAACCCTCCCTTGTACCCCAGTTTCTCTATGTTCCAAAATGTGATTTTCTTGCTGAACAATAACATCAATGCATACAAAATGATGAAAAGATTTGCAGGTTTAGCTGATTTTGTCTACAAAGACAAGGTTGCAGCATGCAAGCAGGGATGTTCCTCTGCATTCATTGCAGAATGTTATCATAGGGACAGAGGAACATCACTGAATGTGTTTACTTGCATCAATGCCACTGCAAAGCTCATGGAAGACTATTTATATTGCAAAGGCATGGATAAATAGCCTTTTTACACCCCTAAGCCAAGCATTTGAGTCACAATAGATGACAAAAGTTTTCATTAAAACAACTCACTCTGATCTATAAGGTACAGTATACTATTAGGTATGTAAGACAATTTAATTTTTATCAGATAAGTGAGGTAAAGGAATGTTACAACAAACAGGTTTTAAACAGCAGTTTTGTGGCATGTGTATTCAGGCACCCATCATCTCTACTTCCAAAAATCTGCAATAAGAATGGCAAGAAAGGGGAAGAAGGAACGAACTTGGAATGGTACTCAGACTTGGCATTAAGAAGCAGTAAAAATTTCAAATTTCTGGAGAAAACAGGAATTCTGTTTTGACTGGGTAATTTTTTCCCCTACAAATTTTTCTCCAAAGCAAGTGTCGGGGATCTAGTAGAGAATTACTTTTCTTATGGTATTCCTGCTGGTAGATGAAACTGTACCTTGTCATAAATTGCAAATATGCAACAAAGCTCCTAAGTTATTTGCATTTATGTTCAGCCCTTAAGAGACTTACAGATACCAAATGCTATAAAACACACCATCATTGTCTCTGAAAAAAAATCCTGCCTTGCCTGCAGTGATAAAAGACAAGACTACTATCCCCTAATTACATAAATTATTTCCCAGGTGGATCATAGCAGATTCTACCTTCAGAACACAGATCATATTACTTTCATATTAAAGAGCATCTAATTTTTAGTAAATAAATCCATATGTGCATATTGATCTTTCATTAGGAACAGCCACAGGAAAAAGTCATAGAGATGTTGTTTCTGAATTTTTACAATGTATTAATATGAAACTTCAACAATATACATTGATTTGTTCTAAAACATGGATAAAAGTAATCAGTACAATGACAATGAGAAGCAAGATGCCAAGCTGTTCAAAAGAGTAAATATAAACCGTTTGTTTAAAATCAAAAGCTGTTTCCTTCATGTCAAAAATTTTGAAGATAGTTTTCACAGTCTTCTATAAAAAGAAGAAATAATTTAATACAAAGTTTTTTTGCATAAAAATCCATTTTAATACAGTTAATATTCTTTCTGGTAAGTTTTAGATACAACATACATGTTTTATGCCTCAGTGTGGTAAAAATATTAAGGACAAATAAAAATAATCACACAAAAATAATTTGACCATTAAATTAAGAACAAAACCCCACCAAACAATATCAGAACTTTTTGTTTTATGAAAAACTATCAACTTTCTCTTCCAATCTAGAACATATTATTTAGATGTTAGAATCCCTGATAAAATGGAAATTCTGTTCTCAATTTATGGTACTGTTACACCCCAGTCACTCAAACCTCAGGCTAAACCAAGGTACTTTTGCTCTGGGTAATCCCAACCAAATATTCTCAAGAGGCAAAAACACACAAAAGTTTACTGGCAAACTGCTTGGCCCACTGAACATAGAAAACCTTCAAGCCATTCAGTGTTACCTCCTGTGAGAAGGGGGCTGAAAGAAGAAGGTAGGGAGAAAAACAGAAAGACAGGAGAGATACAGAACGACAAACACAGCTATCAGCTCCTGGGCCGAAGCCATGTAAAGGTCCAAGATGAGGGCAGGGTTATAGAAGAACGTGCTTGCCTCGAGGTGACCCTTCTTAAACCCTTTTGGCCCATTCTGGGCCTTCCTCCCAGGTGGGACTTTGGGCCACTCAGGGGTGGGTCAGGTGACACTGGGGAGCTGCCTCCAGTGTGCCATCAATGACAGACACTGTGGGGCTGGGGGTGTTGGGGCAGGGCACCACCTCACCAGAGCAAAGCCTGACCCACCCCCCACCACACATCCCAAGCCTCCAAGATGTCTCAAAACAGATCACCTTTTCCAGGCTCTGACAGGCACTTTAAGAAAAGAGCCAGTACAGCTTACTCAGCACAAACACATGGCTTGGTAGAAATTTTGCTCTTCCTTACTGCTGGTTTCATTGCACAGCTATGAAATTTTACCTCATCTTGCAAAGATGGCAAGATTGAATCAAAATGATGCTTTCCTGACAAAGCTGCCATAAAATTCTATACAGTTACCAAAGAAACGACTTTCCCACTTGAAACCATCATCAGAAAAAGGAAAAAAAAGTGTGTTTGAAAAGATGAATTGCATCAAATCTGTGGAAAATGGCCATGTTACACTCTGCTCAGAGATTTGCATAGATTCTATGTTGTGGTATCTGGCCTGGATACTTGAGTGGGAAAAAATCTTTGTGGGTCTGTTATTATGTGCAGTGTGTGTTTTGTTCCGGGACAGCTGCAGGTCCTTTATGCAGATCTGCTGCACCTCTTGATGAGATTGGCGGCTGCCTAAATAGCACACTGAAGATAAGGACTCATATTTTTTGTCATCCATATTCCAGCAAATAAATAAAACCCACCAATCATAACACAAACCCTGAACCTAGCTGAAAGAACATGAATGAGACAACATTAATTGATTGAATGGGGGAAGGATCAGGTCTCAACAGAGCCAACTGGTGCAATTCCGGAGAGGCTACTAAATAAAACACCTGCATAGAGCTTATTTCAGCATATCTCTGATAGTGAAGATTTAACCTCAGTTTTCATGGTCATTTGGGCTTCGAAAGAAGTAATAAAATTGGATGTCCAGATGCAATTAGGAAAAAATAACAAAAGTCATCATACTTAATATTCCCATTACTCTTTTGATTAGAATATGTGCCTTAATATTCCTTTTTACACAATTAAATGCCTCAGCTCACTATACATTATAAACACTCAATAGTAGATTAAAATTATTATAGCTATTAAGACTTTTAACAGCATTATGCAAATTCTCTTTTAACTATAAAACTATTCCATACAACTAGAAGCCAGGAAAGATGAGATTAGTTTAAGGAAAACATGCAATTTTTAAATTATTTTACATGTGGCTCATAGTACAATTTATGTTTGATTCTTAGTTCAGGTATCGATGTTTTAATCAAGACCAAGATGACTTCAGTAAACAAGCATCAAGCAATATTTTTTGAGACAGCCAGGGAAAAAACTTACTTTAAAATCCTGACTACTCCTAATTAATCAAGTAAACAATAAATGCAGTTACATGTTGTAAACCATACAATTTTGCTACTAAATCTCAGTGCACAGTCAGATAAAGTTATTTACTTGTTTCAAAAGGCCAGCAAACACAACGTTCCTCTTTTTGCAGTGCCGATCACTTTATGCACATATATCCCACGGATTTAAGGTGCTCAGAGGCCCTGTTTCAGAAAAGAGCAAGGAAAAAACTGTTTCCAAGGCTCACTAAAAGCTGGTCAGTATCTTTTAGGTGTCATGGAGCCTTTGGCAACGGGAGAATCTATGTCAAACATATGTCTATGTGCTATGGTCAGAAAAATCAACAAACTAACTGTAAGGGGGCTTCAACACAGATGAAGGGCACCACTGCTGTCTCATTAACCAGAAATGAGCCACCTGCATTGACCTAATTAATGTTTGTTTACATTGAGCAGTTGACTGCAACTTTTTAATGTGAGTTATTAGCTCCAGCACAGGAAAAACCCTGAAAATAATACTCATATTGCCTTAATCATGATATAAGCATTTTCCTCTCTCTCTGGGTAGTTGTTTGGTCATGCACAGAAGTTATTCTTGCTGTAATAAGTGGGCATTGCCACTTCCAAGAAATAGTCACATTCCTTGTGCTGGCTGCTGTCACTTTTGAATTCCACTCTGCAATTTAGCAGGCCAGTTGCCATCACTAAGTGTGCATAGAACTAGCCTCAAATAATGAAGTTTATCATGAGTTTAACTGTAATTACATTCAGTTTGATTTTCTTCCCTTTAGTCACCTATGTCTCTGTGAATCTCACTTTCCAGAAACTTAAACAATTTATTTTGGTTTCATACTTAGTTTTTTTACCACATTGCCATGTTTGTGGTTTTTTAAGTACCTGTCTAAGTCTATGTGCTTACTCCGTGGAGGCATGACCATCCTTAATGACAGTGGAAAATTCCTGCCATGCCCTGGAGATTCACAAGCTCTACTTGGAGCCAGGCAACTTGGTGCATGCTCAAGGACAGCACTAGCGTTAGTCAGGCAAGTAGCCTAGCAACAGGAAAGTAGTAAGATGAGTATCTGCATCTTTAGGGAATCTACAACATGCTTTTTACATTTTAAAACACTTCATAAAGCCAATTTGCCCTGCTGCCGGAGATCATAAAGGGCATTGTAAGTAATTCTGACTGAACGAATGGGGAGAGTGGTTCATTTCTAGTACTGAGAAGTATTTTCCTAAACTCAGAGAGAAAATTAGAATCTTCAAATTGTATCTTGATGGACAAGAAATTTGGGATTTTCTTCTGATAAAAAGCCAAAATTTCCCAATCTTTTAACTCTTCCACAGAGTCAGAAGTGAAATGTCAGAGCAAAGCACAGACAGTACGTACTTTTCACTCCAATTCTTCCAACTCTCTCCATGTCATAAAGAGAACTTAGTGAATGAGAATCCCTTTGACCCACATCCTTGGCTTCTTCCTGACAGGAGGGATGTCACACCAGATGTATTTCTTAAGAAGTCAACTACTCTTCTATGAAGACAGAATGAAAAATTTGGGGTTGTTCAGCCTGGGAAAGACAAGGCTTCTTATAGCAGACTTCCAGTACCTAAAGAGAGCCTATAAGAAAGCTGCTACAAAGCTACTACTACATATAGTGACAGGATGAGGAGTAAATAGCTTTAAAATGAAAGAGGGTGGGTTTAGATCAAAAACTAGGAAGAAACTATTTCCTTTGGGGGTGGTGAGACACTGGAACAGGTTGCCCAGAGAAGTTGTGGATGCTTCATCCCTGGAAGTGTTGAAGGCCAGGTTGAATGAAGCTCTGACCAACCTGCTCTAGTGGAAGATGTCCCTGCTCATAGCAGAAGAGTTGGAAAGGTTTGACCTTTAAGGTTCATTTCAGCCCGAACCATTTGGATTCTATGACTCTATCGCAGATGAAAGCTGCTTTGCAGTCCTGAAGAGCAGTATCTGGAACCTCTTGGAGGCAACAGCCCCACCCTTGCTGAGGAGAAAGTCCAAATGTATAACAAGCAGTAAACAAGACAGATGGGTGAGCACCAGCTAATGCAAGGCTGCCTAATCCCGTCCTTTCAGTGTGGAAGGATGGGAATCAGTGAAAACTAGATTCTGTTCTGTTCTTGAAAAAGCTATTCTCTCTTGCACTTTGGAGCAGTAATGGCAGCTACATCTTAGATCACAGCCCAAGATGACAAACCTCACTCCAGTCCAAAAGGGAAGGTGAATTATTGCTTCTGTCTTGACAGCATCCATGGTATTTTTACCTGGTGCTGCCTTTAAGTAGAGGTGCTGTCTTGAATCAGCACAGATAATAGGTTCAGCTTCAGGGCAACAGAATTATTTCTGTTCTGATAAAAGCCTGGTACTCCTACATCTGAGGTTTATGAATGCCAGCATGTCTACCTCTGGATGCTTCAGGGATTGTGGAGACAGCAGATTGCATGATTTGCATTAGGGCTGTCTCAGTAATGTCATGCTGTTACTACCTGAGGGACACCTTCGTTTTTTGTTTAGCAAAGAGTCTGTTCTATGACTTCATTAAAATGCAGGAGGATAAAACTAAGTTTGCTGAGGATTTACTGAAGCTGTGCTGCTTCTCAAACACATAAAGAGCCACGTACTGCTGCCACCACCAGTGCTGCATTTAAGTCTTCTGCTCTTGATCTAGCTCTCACAACTTGCTCATCATCGGTTATCTGGTCCCTGGCTGTCACTCAGCATCTCTTGCATGCCAGCTTGATGTACCTGCAGCTCCTCACACAGCAGAAGACTGCCTACTGCACTTCAGTGAAAGAGGTACTACAGCAGATCTGTTGGCTGAGAGATGGCAAGTCATGTGAAGTTGAGTAGGGAGAAGCTATGTAGAAAGGGAAGTCCTCTACACAGAGAAATGCCTCATGTTAACATGTACTGCTTCATACATCCAATAAGTACATGTACAGTTGTGGACTTTTATGACTCCTGCTTTTGCTTGATCGGAAAAAAATGAAAAATCTGCAAAGTAAATTTCTTCAACTAAGCTAATAAAATCATGAAAAGCAGTGTTAGTGGGAAAATTAACTCTACTGAACTTGCTGCCTGCTTGCTTCTCTCATGAGCTAACATTGTACAGCGTGTGTTCTCCATAATCGTTTTGTAGGACCCTACGGCACAAAAACTCTGGCATGGTTTTCTGTACTTACATAGATCACAAAATTGTTGCAATGCTTCTAGCTCTGCAGTGGAAAGGGTCCAAAATCCAGGAGAGTGACTACCTGTCCCTACCAAAGAGTGGCCTGGCATGGCGAGAGTTGCTGATGAATTGCATAATGGATTGGGGCACAGCCTAATCTTTTCCCAGTTTATGTGGCCAAATGAAGTCCAGTAGAGGTGAAGGGACCAAGATTTTTATCTCTGCTTGGCAATGGGGATGAATAATTACACCCTCTCCAGATCTAAAAAAATCATGCACAGTCCCTTTGTAACTTGTGTATCTGGACAGTAACCAGTAGCTGCAGGGACTCGAAAAAACAATTGCATTGTTGGACTAAAGGAAGATGCCCTAAACTCCTTTTCCTTCACAAGTATCATTACTTCCTGCATCTGAAATAGGCAATTGAGCTTCGTGGTCCTTTTCAGACCAGTTATTAGCCTACAGAAAAGCAATATTTTTCTGTTACTAGGGTTCATTTTGCAGAATTTTCACAATAGTTCCTTTATTGAGTAATCTTCTGGAAGAAGGCAACCTGCTTCTTTTTCTCTTTCTAGAATGGCCCATATAAAGAATATGCTTGTGAGCAGCCATCTACTATGATATCCCAGTACAACTAATTCAATTCTCACATCTTTTTGAAGTCAAACATAAAAATGGAGTTTTCAGCCTTGTTCTCTCACAAATTTTGTTCACTGGAAACTACTTCAGTACTACTCCTTGTTATTTCAGGTAATCAGCCTGAGCTTTACAGCTTGATCTGTGACCACTGAGTTGCACAAGATGACTTTTCTTTACGTGGAATGAGCCTTGTATGACATGAGCCTATGACTTTTCTGTATGTAGCCTTGCAAGTGGAAAACTTCTAATCCAGCACATGCCAATGACTTTACATCGGTCTTTTAAAATAATTTTCCCAGTTCACCCTTGTCTGAACTAACTACTGCTATTGATTAGCAAACGTGCTTAATATTCTTTTGAAACCAAAATAAATAAGGCAGTTCAATAAATAAAGCAATTTCATGCCATGGTGACATTGCAAATAAGAAAAAAAAATCTAATTATGTGTGTGACTGTGAGAGAAGGTATGTCAACAGCCTCGACATGCTCAAATATATCATAAAGCAAGCCCTTCTGGTCTCAGCTCATCATGCACATGCAGACATGAAGTATGAGACCGTAAATTACTGACTGAAGAACTTCATGACTTATACCAGGTCTGATCAGAGTTACTAATTCACAAGTTTTGCAGGTTAAACTCTTTTATACTGATCATTGCTTGTCATGTTTATAACAGGGTAATACCAACAATTCATATTTAATCTATGATCACATATAACTACAAGAACATTTCTACAACATTTACATCTTTTCCATCCTGTTTTTGTTCAGCTAGTTATTTCTATCTAAACCCAATATCATGCACTTACTGAAATAGCATTATTGTGTTTTCAGATCACGTCTTCTATTTGTAAGGATACTTTAGGAAGTAAAACCTTTAGAAAATTTTGACAGGTTTCCTAGGATGGTGTCAGCAGCACCTGTGAGAAGCATACTCACATGCTCTATTTCTTCACTTGTGCCATGAAGAAAAATACTGAATAGCACTAGAATCTGAAGAGATCCAACTGGGCTCCCAGCCATTTTGATGGTGAAAGGATGATAACTCCTATCTGGGAACAGTTTTCTGACCAGTCCTACACAGGGACCTTAGAGCAGATTGAAAAATATTAGGATTATCAAACAATTTATTGTAGAGAGAAATCCCCTAGGGAATTTTAGGGTGTTTTATCTGATGTTTTTTCATGCACACAAGCCCTGTCAACATCCCATAGCATAACAGTATAATTAGGGTGCTTTTCATTCTTGCAAATATTGGGTGTTAATCTTCTCCCTTTTATATTATAGGCAACTACAAAGAGTTGGGGGATTTGTCTTTTTCAAAATTCACAGATGCAGAACATACCACCGGATGGAGAAACATTTCTCCTTTCCAAGCTGCAGTTATTCTCCCATGCACATATGACACAGACAAGGGCACAAAAGTATATGTTGGTATTTCATGTTAGTTGTGAAATTTGCATATTCTTTTGATAGTGAAGAAACTGTGGCTTGCCTAATTAGTGTAAGTGAGGCAAATCATTACTGATTCCAAAACAATATCCCCCTCCATGATGGATTTAAGTGATTTTTGTCAACTTGAGTAATTTATTGAATTTGAAAATTGTTAAAGATAATTTATACACTTCAAACATGAAATGCTAATTTTGCATTGAACTTCAGTTTAGTTATTGCCCTTTCATTTAACGTCGGGTATTCAGTAGAATTTAAATTTATGTATCTTCTCAGTGTGGAAAATTTTTCCTTCTTTTCATAAGGACATCTGAAACACTTGTTTTAAATTAACATGTGTTAAAATTTCACCATAAAAACAAAAATGCAAAACATATGTGCTTACTGAGATGCAAGGACTTCTTGGAGTTGTTCTTCCATGCAGGTTATAAGGTGACAATGGTGTAATAGATTAGTGAAGAAAAAGTCCATTGATAAATTACATAAATATTTGGCCTTAAGCATTCTGATCTAATGGTATCATCCTGACTATCCATGTCTGATCACCTGAAGGCAACAACATTACTAATTAATGCAGTCCTCTTCTAAGCTTCTACATTAAGTTTCTAGCCCTGAATATCTGAGTAGGAAGCATACTAGCTGGTCTTCACTCTGTCTTTATTCAGTGTTTTTATTCATAATGTCATCCACATTTGGCACAGAAAGCAGATGGATAGATAACAGGACATATAGAAACCTGCTATGACTTATTTTCTTTCACGGTGCCAGCTGGGTTTCTTTAAAACAAAGGTCTTTCTAGAAGCAGGTTAATTTCTTCTTTTTAAAGCTCTGTCATTCCCATCCATTTGTAAAAAAGACAGAGGGTCCTAAACTAGATCTTTACTATATATAGAACATTAGCTTCCCAAGTTCTCTTGGAAAAGGCAATGATAATAAAATATGTTGGAAGGATGATGGTTTTTGTCAAGAAGATCAAGTGAATAAGTATCATAAAATTTTGCCAGTTTATTAAAGTGAGGCTTTGAGGTGGGAGGGGGGCGGGGAAAGACAGGTTTTAGGAAGAGTTTCTTTATGTTATAATACCAGGTAGCTGTATTTCTGAGGAAACAAAAGGCAATTAAAAAAATCAATAATGGAACGCATATTGCCTTTCCTTCCCTGTATGGATTCACACCCACATTTTTCTTTATGCATCTATATAATTTTATTTGCATGAAATTTTATTGGTAAAGAGGTGTAAATTTATAATTAGTTGTTTCCCAAAGAATATTATGCTTGGATTTCTTAACAAAATAAGTACAAGGTTAGCAATTTAAAACAATAATAAAGTCAGCAAAGAGAAAAAACAGCACACAAAAGCTTATCAGTTTGATTGGCAAAGAAACCATGAGAGTTAGGTAGTGGTGAAAATTCTTCAGAAGAGTCAAGTACAGAAAATGGTGATGCAAAGAATCACTCCGCTATTTAATGAAAGGCATTGACAACAACCTCTAATGATGAGAATTTGAACTAAAAAAATAATGAGTGTCAGGTTTTATTTTTTTTTAGATACAGTTACTTTTGTTTTCTTGTCATAGGTAGACCTTTAATATGACCAGGTCATGCCTTCTCAAAATATTTAGCAAAGCTGTGTTGTTATATTTTCCCTTTTGCGGAGCATGTGCAGACATTGAAACTGCTTCCAACAGCCTCCTTACCAGTGACACCACTCCACACTGCCCCTTCACAGGATGCAGGGTTCTCGCAAGTCTTGTGACTGGAGAGGTGAGATCAGCACTGCTCTCTCACGATTTTATTCCCATCTCCACGGCAGGTGTTCTACAACACTTCAGAAGATTGCCTAATCTTTCTCTACTACTGCTTTCTCCACAATGAAAAGCAGTGGGTGGGAAGGGAAAACAGTAGCTACTTTTCCTGATAAAATGCTTAGAATGTTACACATGAGAAGTATCATATGCAGAGTAAGTAACTGCAATAAAGAAAGAATTACTATGAAGTTTTAAGCACTTGAAGTGCTGTGGGAAAATTTTGCACCTGATTTTTAGATGCTATTCATACTTGGATGGTTACTCTTTGGTTCATCATAAAGAGTTTCCTCATGTGCACAAACTTAAAGGACTGTTTTATAGATCATAAAAATATGTACTCAATTACTTCAAATAACACTTGGGGAACTGCATGTAAATGGTGCATAAATTGCCCAATGAATCAAGACAAAGTCTCTTTCAAAATCAGGAATCAGGGGGCAACCAGCATCAACAAACACATACACACTGTTGAGAAGGGAAGCTTATTACTGCAGAGTAGTTTTCATCTTTGCTGTAAATAAAACAGGGGCTTTAAACAAAGCCACTTCAAACATGCATCTGCAGCAATTCTATTATTAAAGCTGGTAGTGGCTCAGGGACAATCAATGCACTTTGCTTCAATACTGTTTTGATTTGCAATACAGTACATAGATTGTACAGTGCAGAGATTTATGAAACAGCTTATTCTCCACTATAGTTGTTCCCAACAAGCTTACTTAAGCCCTATATATCATAAGCTCTAAATCAAAGGTTTGACGTCGTAGAGCTCTGGTAAACTGACTCCATGAAGCTGTAATTCTCCTCTTGCCCTCTGCCAAGATGTGTATTATCATCATCAAGGCCTCTGAAATGCTTCTAAAATGCATTTGTAGAATGTGTTGTATTTATTGCAATGCTTTTAAAAATCTCCTATCCATTGATTGGGGGCTTATTGGATTTTGTCTTTTTCATTTTTACTTTATGATCAAAAAAAAGTTAGATACAAATCCTACTGAAATTCAGTGCAGAATTTTTTTCAGTTGCTTTCAGTCACACAATCACAATTTCAGGCTCGGTAATGTACAAATACAGCATGACTTTTTGGGGCATTTATACACCAAAGCCAATTTTACAGCTTGTGCTAATTTATATGGAATACACTAAGATCTTATATCTCAAATCTGGTTCCCACAACCTGACTACTACGGAAGAAAGAGAAATACAAGTCCTTTGGCTGCTTCTTACTTAAGATTAACTACATTACCCTATCAGT
>WAAE01029033.1:0-11369 GCA_013400495.1 Nicator chloris | reverse complement strand
TTTTGTTTTGTTTTGTTTATATACATGATCTGAACTATATAAAGATAGCATCATTATCATCAGAGATGAATTATATATGAATAATACTGACAAATGTGGAATATCTGTCACCAACACTGAAAAATAATAAATTAAGAGAAGAATTTAGTTCCATTTTAGTTGAGTATTCTTGATTAGTCATGAGACTTTTTTAGTGTGAATATATTGTTCTAATTCAAAATTTCTTTTTCTTTCCTTTCCCTGTAAGAAGCAATTTACATGAGCCTGATCATTATCCACTGAATGAAATTATGTTTTCCCTTTGCTGGGAAAAGTCTAATTATTTCTTCTCTCCTGGTCCTTCTTTAGTCTTTCTGAGAAACTAATTTTATAGCAGATCTGCAAAAATTCATGCTGCCTTAGAAAATATTCATTGTTATTTACGTTATACTGCTTGCTTGCTTGTTGACTACTGGGTCGTGTGGGTTTTTTGAGCTCCAGTTGTAAAATATTTCTACAAAAACTTGTCTCACAAAAACTTTAAATACTTTTTATTTGACAAAGTCTATACGTATGGCTGCTGCTAATGCTCTTCTCAGTGCAATTAAAGTTTGTATCATTAGAACCCAGGTCTTAGGTTTAGAATATAAATCTAATAATTACTGAAAAAGCTACAAGAAGCATTTTTTTTTTTTTTCTGGCATATGTAATAGGTAAACTGAGTAAATAATTTTCTTAAAAAAAACTGTCACAAGAGGCTTCAGTAATTTTATTTTTCTGTATAGTTCAACTGATAATATGACCTTTTCTCAATTTTATACATTTAAAGGGCATTTACAGATGCCTTTAGAATGACTTGGACTGACTTTTTACCTGCTCTCACTTGATCAACATTAATTTCTATTAACAGCTATGTTTAGGAAGTCATAATGACATATGTGGTTATGTGCTAGAAAATTTCATCTCCAGATATGTGATAAATATGAAAAATACCCTACTTTCTGTGCAATGTACCCATAGGAAATACCATGCGTATTGTCCCTAGAAAAATTTGCAGTCAGAATTATGTGTGGTTGTACTTAGAGCACAAAACATCCCTTTAGAAGACTGTTTCCAGTTGCATATTAAATTGCATCAATATTTAATTATTCAGAATGTGATTTTCCAGGCATGGTATCTCCTCAGGTTCAATTTATTAAAGTGCAGAGAAAAGTGGTTGAACTACTTCCAAGAACAAAATAAACCGACAAGTTAGGTACAAGCAGAATACATCAAACAAATCTAGCTCCATGATGACTATGAACAGGGGTAGAAAAATTTGCAGAATGATCAGATACCTAACAAGTATTGATCATTTACTCTGCTGGTGACCTCTCCCTTCAGGTATTAAACCATGGCCTCTCCCTTCAGTTATCTCTATACACAGAGGAGACTCCCCATGAATCTTCTCCAGGTTAAGCAGTCTCATCTGCTTCAGTCTTTCTTCACAGGAGTGATGCTCCAGTCATTTTATCACCTTAGTGACCTTTTATTGGAGTTTCACCTGCAGCTGCATCTCTCTCTTGTCCTGAGAAGCCCAGAACTGTAACTTTTGCCGTTTCTTACATGGTCATCTGTCACATCCAGCAGTTTCTCAGGTCATGTCCAACAGTTTTACATGTTAGAGTAAACTCTGGCAAGGGATATAATCTTCATGTAGTCCTACTACATCTGCTGCCATTTCAGCACTACAGTGCATCCAAAGCACCCTTATGAGCCTGACAATTAATCTTCTAGATGAGTAAGTCTCAATTGATCAATAGATTTCCTCAATCAGCTGATCTGCTGTGCAGATTCCATGAACAATTTAACTTGGTGATTTGATCCACTTGCCTAATCAGAGGCATATAGTACCCTGTGAGATTCCCTAGTATATGCACAGCATCTGTGATATCTGGCAAATTCAACAGAGAAGTAAGGTGAGACAGAATATCTAAGCCAGCATCAGTAAAGCCAGGAAAAAAACCCTTAAAAGTTGTTTTTAATAGATTAATAGCAGCCTTATTTATATTTTATTCACATTATTCACATTTATAGCTGAACTTACACTATCTCCAAGTTTTGTACAATTGCCTAAATCTACATATTAATCTTGACCCAAATTGTGCCTGAAGAATAGGATTGAGACTCCTACATAGAGGCACATATCACCACTTTGAATGCAAAACATTCTGTCTAGTCGCAACTTGCTGCTCGAGCAGGATTCTAATTTACTTTAGATCTTGTATTACACTTTTACAAATGTCTGGTTGGAGGTAACGATGTAATTAAATCATGTTTTTTACTTGAGAGTTCCCTTGATAGCTTCAAACATGCCAATTTCATACTCATAATACAGTGCTTCACGTCAATGTCATGTCCTTTGCTTGTCTTCTACAAAAAAATAATTTATATTGCAGCTAATAATGTACTAATTTTTCAACAGTCTTAAAATTTGCCTTTAAAACATATACATGAATGTTTTTCTTAATGAGCAATTGCTCTCAAAGGCTTTTTTTCCTCCTCCTTTTTTTTTTTTTTTTCAAATAATACTAGTCCCTACTTAATCATAATGACTGTTTTTCTTCCATGGGTTACACAGACAATATTGGAATTAATATTAATTTAAATAATTATTTCAGTTGTAAGTCAAATAATCTAAACCAATATATTTTCTCATTTAACACACATAGCTGTAAGAGCTTCATGTTTGTATGTATACAATGAAAGGAAAGGATTACTGTGCCACAACTTAAATGCAGCAGACAGAACTCCTGAAAGCTTAGCCACATAAGCCAGTAGTCTGAAGTACTAGTTCAGCAACCAGTGTTTTTTGAGAGAATTCCCTTGAGTTTATCCCATAAACTCCAGCAACTGGTATAGAAGGCAGAACTGCAGCAGTTCTGTGCCATGACATTAACCCAAATCTCAAATCGGATTTTCATAATTAAGCAATCAAATTCCACTCATAAATCTGGGTAGCTACAAATTTTCTAATCTCTTGGATACTTTTACACAATACCAAAAGCATTAGAGCTGTCTTAGCTTTATTTGACTTAATGATACAAGTTTGCATTAAATTTATATAAATTTAAGTTTGATCAGTGCTTTAGTCTCTGAAATGGCTGCACACCTGACAGTTCTGAAACAGAAGCTGAGTGTTAATATGCGACTGAGATTTAACTAATATATCTTAATTTTCATTAGACTGCGCTTACTGAGTATCAAATTCAGAGATTTTAATTGGCTAATGCACAGCTTGAAGAGCAAGTTTACATAATCCTGAAATCTATCACACAGAAATACTTGGAATTTCAGTGACAAATATAGACATTTACAGTGTGATTTATGTTTAGCTAACCTGGTCATTTAGAATGTCTTTACAATTAAAAGGATACATATCACATAATTAATTTTGTCCAGAGGTCATAATTTGAAAGACATATGAAATGTGCCTTGAAGGAATCTTTCTCCATTGACTAGCTCAGGTTACTGCTGCTCTTCATTGAATAATCAGCATACCCAGGTTTCAATTCATTTTTATGCAAAGACATCTCTAACTTTTAGGGTAGTCCAAGTTATTCAAGCAATTGGATTGTGCTGGCACATGTGATCCTACTTCTGCATTGCTTTGCATCAGCTGTTGAAGACAAGGCTGTGAAATTTTAAACCAAACAGATGCCCTTATACTTAGTTAACTAAATTGTTCCACTTGAATGAGAGTCACCTTCTGATTAAGAAAAGTTCAGACATAGAAATGCAGATATGTATGTGTAAAGCACAGACCTATTTGGTTGCCTACGTTAGGTGACTGGTGGCATGTGAAATACCCTACAACACAAGATGACGTTCAGATGCCTCAGAAGAAGTGGCTTGTGCTTCCCTTTTGTCTCAGACTGTGGATGATCTCACCTGAAGATACGCTGAGACTCTGCAGCATCTCAGATAGTGTAAAGGGCCTTGCTGCTCAAGGACACACTGCTGCCTGCCTGCCCTCTGGTGTCTTTACCTGATGGAGAGCCCCTGGGTTCCCTAAGAAAAATCCTCCCACAGGTTCCACAGGTATCTCATCGCAGCCTGGGAATTTCGCTGGCCTTGGTAACTATTGTTTGACAGCAGTTAAAAAGATTTGGACAATATTTCGCTTCTATGATGATTTCAGGAAGAAAATAAACAGCAAATTGTCGTAAAATATTGTACGAAAATGAGAGAAAATGCATTTTCTGACACAGTATACAAATAATCAAGAAAGCTCATCTATGTGATCAGGCAGGACAATAGAGCAGAATGTGTTAACAGTATTTCTTCAGAGAGGATGCTTTTAAAACAAAAAGTTATGGAGCTTTAAACACCCCAGTACTACAGAACTTCAATTTTTATTATTTTGAACATTTGATTGTCCTAAAAATCTATTTTAAAAATTGAAATATCGCCAACAAATCAAGCTGAACTTAAATGTTTCAGTGATTTAAGAAAAAAGTTTAAAAGAAGATTTTGTAATATGTACTCCAGACGAACAATTACCAAAGAATCACAGTTTGTAAGGGTAGTTCATCTTATTCATAGGTTGTAAACAAGAAATTAATAGAGTTGTTAAAGTTGGTATATGTAAGAATAGTTCAATATAATCAGATAAAATGAGAAATGAAAATTAAGATTGAATGAGGAAATATTTGCTAACATTTAGATCTATTAGACAGCTTCCCAAGGGAAATTAAAGAGAAATTAATGTTGGACAGGTTTAAAACCCAACTGAACAAAGCAGGTAAACCAGCATTAAGGTAGCTACAGTGTATCCTAATATATTCAAATGCAAACAATTTTGTGAGCAAAAAAATTTAAGAGGCACTAAGGTAGTTAGACATGTCCTTTACACCAACATCCAGGGAAGCACTGGTTATGGCCCTCCATAATCACTTTGTTATTTCAATTAACTGATTTTTTTTAATGACTCTAATTTATAAATTCCAGATTTGAAAGAAAATCATGAGGAAATTTTGAAATAAAGCCTTAATTGCAAATGCCTGTCTGCCTCATAAAGGTAATAAATCTAATTTAACATAACATAGATTTAAACTTGGTAATATCTTTAGTAATATCAGATTTCAATATTTCTATACTGCAATTAGAATTTTAAGTTCTGAATGTAACAGGAGAAGCAATTAACAAAAATTTTATTCTTCTAACAACACAGAGCTGAATTTCGTCTTTGGGAAAAAAACAAATAAAACAACAACCAAAAACCCCACCCCACACCAAATCACAGATTAAATACATAATTTATTTATTAAATAATACTCTGTCTATGCAAAACACATGAACTTAGGGGTTTTTTTTAGTTCCCTGATAAATAAATGCTAGAGAAAAGTCAATTAGTTGCTAAAGTTTCTCTGGTAATTACACAGAGAAAATCAATTTTCTATTTTGTTATCCAATTTACCATAAATTACCCAAATATGGCTACAAATAAATAATAGCTTTTCTTTTCAATGTCAGGATTTTTGTTTGCATGTCTATGGCTATATTCCTCATCACAAGTCATTTAATAAAGCGGTTATTTTCCATATGATAAATAAATCTAAGATACTCTTAAACAGGAAGAAGTTTTCTATTTCCAAAGTTTCTGATGTATATTCCTACTTACAAAAATATTTCTATTCAATTAAAATATATTTATTTAAATTCAGTGATGAGACACAGGTGAGAAAGTAATGGGAGAACTAAAAGGCTGTTGTTTCTCATGCCTTCTAAAATAAAAATAATTCCATATAGGAAGCATTTAAACATGAGCAAGATATGCTTGCATTCTACCTAGGTTCTTCTTGGAAAGGATTGATAGTTGTATCCTTCTGTAATTTAAAAGAAAAAATTATAAACAACTGAGGAACAATGAACAAGACAACTGTAAAAGCATGATCTGAAATTATAGATAATTACCTGGGAAAGCTATGGAACTTCTTGTTTTATCCATATCTTTTGATGGACTAAAGAAATTTGTGGACAGAAGACATCAAAAAAGAAACAAGGCTTTAGAGTTTTCAAATCCTGAACTTATATCCAGAAATGTCTTTCATAGAAGATGGTTCTGCATAGATTTTTTTCTGCTTTTTTTCTACTTCTAGACAAAAACTGAAGTCTACAGAGATATTCAGAAGCCTGTAATCTAATTTAAATTCAAGTGAGCAATCCTTTAAAATAAATCTTGTTTAATTATTCATTACCTGGGAATTCATGGGAATATAAATTTCTGCCTGTAATATTATAATTCTTTTGTTTCTATTGTTTTGACTACTTGTTTTGGGTCTCACATCAGAGATAAATATATACAAATTCTCATGAGAAGGCCTTTCTTGAATGCAGATCTTCCATTTCTAAAGTAAATATTATGACAATGTAAGTATTGGATAAAAGTTAAACAGCAATACTTTTTCCCTTCTATAGATGTTACTTAAAGAATTAAAAATTTCTCATAATTTTTGGATATTTATGGAAGCTTTAGTTATTTAACTAGATGAGTAGGTTTCAGCTTCCCAAATACACCTGCTTTGAAGCAAGTGGAAAAAAAATTTAAAAATATCTGTTCTGCTGCTTCTCTTTGGTGTCTCTGGTTATATGGGATTCCCTCAAAAGTACTGATGGAGCTGGCAGAAAAACTTGCTAAGCCACTTTAAGCCATTTAGCAGCAGTAAATGACTAACCAGAGAGTCCCAGCTGACTGGAAGTTGGTGGCTACGATGCCCATCTGCAAAACAAGTTGGAATGAGGGTCCACATAGCTACAGGCTTATCAGCCTGACCTCAGTGCTGGGAAAGGCAATGGAGCAGATCATCTTGGGTGCCATCATGTGGCACATGCAGGGCAACCAGGCAATCAGGCCCAGTCAGCACGGGTTTGTGAAAGGCAGGTCCTGCTTGACCAACTTGATCTTCTGCTATGACAAAGTTACACACTTAGTGGATGAAGGGAAGGCTGTTGTCCACCTGGACTTTAGTAAAGCCTTTGACACTGTCTTTCTCAGCATTCTGGAGAAATTGGCTTCTCATGGCTTGGATGGATGCACTGCTCCTTATGTGAAGGTGCGGCTGGATGGCTGGGCTCAGACAGTGGTGGTGAATGGAGTTACATCCAGCTGTGGGCCGGTCACAAGATGGGTTCCCCAGGGCTCAGTATTTTGGACAGCCCTATTTAATATCTTTATCTATGATCTGGATGAGGGGATGGAGTGCCTGCTCAGTCACTTTGCAGATGATACCAAGAAGGGTGGCAGTGTTGCACCACTGGAGGGTGGGAAGGCTCTGCAGAGGGATCGGGACAGGCTGGATCCATGGCCTGAGACCAACTGTATGAGTTCAGTGAGGCCAACAGTCAGGTCCTGCACTTGGTCACAGCCCCCTCATGCAGTGCTACAGGCTAGGGAAAGAGTGGCTGGAAAGCTATTTATTAAGCTGTAACTGACAATAAAGAATAGCTATTAAGCTCACATATGAATTCCTGCATCATTGAAGGCAAATTAAACAGAAATACCAATCCCTTGTAGCCTGGCTGTGGAATACACATCCAGATTTCTCTATGACTCCATCAGCTTCATCCCATCTACTGCACTGCAACATGCAGGTTTCTTGAGGTCTCTTTGTGAGCATCTTGTGATGACTGTCTGAAGGGGAACATATGCTCAAGCAACTGAATCATATCCTCTACATCTCCTTGATATTTTGAGACAAGAGAAAATTGCCTCAAGATGCATCAGGGGAAGCTCAGGTTGGACATCAGGAAGAATTTATTCACTGAAAGGGTGATCAAACATTAGAATGAGCTGCCCAGTGAGGTGGTGGAGTCACCATCCTCAGAAGTGTTCAAGAAATGGCTGGACATAACACTTATTGTCATGGTCTTGTTGACATGATGGTGTCCAATCAAAGGTTGAACTCGATGATATTGGGGATCTTTTCCAATCTTAATGATTCTATGATTCTATGATTAAAAAATATAAGATACCAAAGCACTCAGTGAACTTACACTTTAGTTATCCATTAAAAAGAATAAAATAAAGTGCACCTAAAACAAATTAGGTTTATATCTAAATTTAAAATATAAAGTAGAAGATATTTAACTTGGTGGAAGCCATCTGTCTGGCTTATAAAGCCATTCTATCTTTAAAGCCCATGAAATGCCTGTTTTCAAGAGCAATGATGGAAACTGTGCAGTCAGGTTATGGATACATGGTCCTCTTCTGAGTTTCTAAAGCCATAACCCCTATAACCAAAGGGTTATTATTCTTCTCCTTCTAGCTGATAAATGAAATAAGATTAAAAAGATTGAAAAAGCATAAAAGAATCTAAATTTCTTTCCCCTGTATTCTACTATTCTTTCTAATAAACTTTGAAATTCTAATTTGTTTCATGCCTCTAAGACAGAGTTAAGTAGAAGAAATGACATAAAAGAAATTATACTTCTCATGATACAGTGTCAAACCTCCTCAGTATGCATTTCCTGGGCTAAGACAACCCTTCAGGGATCTGCTAAAGAAAGTATGCTTTCCATCACACTTTGTAAAACTCGTCAAGTAATTAGGAATACTCCAAGTTTACAATAATTGCAATTGAAAGGAAGCATAGAAGCAAAATCTTCAGAACCCAAAACTGCTGGGTAATGGATGGAAGGTGAAAAGTCATCATGGATATTCTCAGCTTAGTTAGATGGGAAGGACTCTTTCTGAGAATAAAATACGTAACAATATGAAATTTATTGAAAAGATTTGTAATTGGAGTAAAGATGAGTCTGGATTAGGAAACACAAGTTCTTGTATCAATTTAACTGTGTTCCCCTATAGTGAAGGCAAACTACACCCTGTGCCATATTAATCAGCAGAAGCGTACCTGGAATATTGAGGGCAGTGATTAATCAACACTGGTGAGGCCACATGTAAGATACTGTTCATAGCTCTGTTCTCCCTAAACAGGAGAGGTGTCGACAAACTGGAATAAGCCCAACGTAGGCCACCAAGATACTTAGAGGAATGAAGTTCTTGCAGTATATGAGGAGAGACAAAGAACTGGCCCTGCTCTGCTTTGAGAAGGGAAGATTAAAGGGAGATGGCTTTCTACAACAATTTAACAAAGGACTGCAAATAAAAGAGATTCAGATGCTAATTGTATGATGATTATAATTTGAAAGGGCTTAAACCGAGCTGTGGGTGTTTTTTTTTTTTTTTTAAATTTTGTTTTTCAGAAAAAAATAATGGATAAGTAAAAATTTTAAAATATTTGCCATCAGTAAAGTTTAGATAAAAATGTGATTCCTTGCTGTTAGATAGACCACATCACATATCCAGTAACTTTCCTAAGATTAGAGAGGACACTTTAAAGTTTCCAGACTCTGTTGTGGTGTAAACAATTTCACTATAGCTAACACTGATTTATGCTTAAGCTAGAAAAATACATGTATTTTCATAAACACATATGAAATTGATTTATGGAAAAAGAAAAGTGCAGTGGCTGTGCAGGCTGAGCTCTCAGGCTCACTAGTTATTATCCATGAGAAGGAAAAGACCATTTTACCTTGCCATGGAAAGCGAACAGAGCTGGTGATTACAAACCAACAGTAGCTTTACTTTCAATATTAGTGCAAAGGCTCTTCATCAGATTTGTTATTCATGGGAGAGTTTCATCAGCAGAACTTCTCCAAGGAAAATTTGGTGCATGGCAGAATGGCTCACAGTTAGAAAATATTAAACAAGGACACAATATATGTATTTTATGTCAAAGACTATGCTCCACATTGGCTACTTTCTGTTTCGTTCAAAATAAGTCTCCATGTCTGTGTCTGTGTATAAAGATACATAGTTTTGTTTTGGGTCTTTCCTTGGGGTTTTTTTTTGTGGGGTTGTTGTTTTGGGGTTTTTTTGTTGTTTGTTTGTTTCTTGTTTTGTTTTGTTTATTGGTTTTGGGGCTTTTGTGTTTTTGTTTGTTTGTTTGTTTGTTTTAGTTTTTGAGGTGCTTTTTAAAGATTATCTGCTCTTTTCAGAAATTTGAAAATTTCAGAAATTTATGATTTTGGAATTGTACACAGATCATGTTGTGGAAAGCATTTCGTGTTTTAAGCATTTTTCTCAGTGTAATTTACAAAAATAGTGTAATTTAGTAAGATTTCCTTAAACATTTCAATTGTGCCACACAGTTACGTACAGTCCCCATTCTCCTCAGCTGCTTTTCCTTTCAAATAATCTGTAAGCAAGAAAGAGTTGCTTGTGGGAAATCAGGAGATATTTTTCTTTATATTGGAGAATTGGCTTGTGAGCTCATCCTTAGGTAAAATATTTTCAACTATTTATTCTTAGAGGCACGAATATCTATGAATATCATGTGTTAGAAAGGAACAGCAAACACCACCCCAAATAGTGGTGTTGGACACTGTGCCATATAGTGGGATTTTATTTTCCCTGTCACTAAGTTGGTATATATTCTCCTGAACTGCCCTTCTTTGCTCTTCCTTTGATTAATTCCATTATTAATGGAAGTGGCATTTCTCAAAGTCATTTACTAAAAGTCATTGTAACAAAAGCATTTCTTTGGCCTACTCCCTGATTACCCCCAGTTTTGACAGAAATCTGACAGACCAGTTCTGCACCAGATAAAATGGACATAGTATGCTTCAATGATCCCACATACAAAATAATTAGGAAAAAAAAAATAGCCTGTCTTTAGGCAATTTTTGAGGAAAAGAGAACAACACCAGCAAATCAAATCACAACAAAACAAAACAGAGAAAACACCCTCCCCTCCTCCCCCTCTGCCCCAGGAGATAGTGGGGCTTTTTAAAGACAGAATTCTTGAAAAAAAAATCTTTCTTCTGCAATCTTGTACGTCAGCATAAGTTGAAATATGACTAAGAATTAATTTAAGCCACATTTGTTTATTTCTGAATTATTGCTGGAAGTTTTAAGGTTCTTAAAATTCTGAGCTGGTACTGGTTCTTAAAAAAATAAATTATTCATTTTTTTATATTTTTATTCTAAAGTATATTTAATATTAATTATCTTTCTTGATTTCTAATACATGCAATGAAAGCCTCAGCTCCATAAACTTAAAATTTATTCATGTTGAATTCAGGTAAGCTACTCTGAAATATTTAACTTAGATTTTGGTAGCTATTCAATATATCTTGATTTAGAATCAAGGATTCTATTATATTTTTTTATATATACATACCTCAAGTAGACTCTATGGCATTTTCTTGGTAATTTTCAATTTTTCTATATTTACAAGAGTTTTGACTTATTTTTTACATATAGTTCAAGAATAAGTGGTCTATAAGCTGATGAAATAAATTTGGTTAAAATTATACTTGATTTCTTTCCATTAAAATTTATTTTT
>WAAE01029018.1:0-24496 GCA_013400495.1 Nicator chloris | reverse complement strand
GCTGTAAAGAGGAATAAACCAGATCCTTTTTATGCTCTGACAAACAAGAAATCTGTGTCGTGGCTCATTTCTGCCCTTTCATAAGAGGGCTGCTGCAACAGGGAAGAACCCCCATGTCAGTCATGGGTATTGCCTTTGCAGGGGTTCTGGGTCACTGATTGCAGTCTGTGCAGCTTAAAGGAGAAAGCCAGAAGCAGCAATTGCAAGGGTGACTAATTGAGAGCACAGACACAAGTTGTAAAGGGTAAGATACAAGAGATATGTCAATTTTAAAATAAAGCAGTTTCACACTGTGCATAGAGAAACATGACTTCCTGCAAGTAAACAAGATTAGGCCAGAGACTACACCAGACATTAGAGTCTGCTTCTAGCAGAACAACTGAAGTCGATAGGTTTGAATAGTATGCTAAAATCAGGTACCATACTCAAATATTTTTTCAGATTTATGATCTCTGCTTTTTAAATAAGAAGTCAAATTAATCAAAACGCTGAAAGATCTGAGGGGGAAAAAACCCAAAAGTTAATGACTGCGTGCATGTCTTTTTCTTGTCCATCAATAGGAACTCTGGAACTTGTGGCCTAGATACTATAAACATTAGACTCAGGCTTACCTCTGTGCACGAGTCATATTGAAGATGATGTTTGAGTAGTTTCTGTACTGTTTAAGAGAAAAATATGGAAAAATGACTGCAACACCAAAGTCAGGGAAAGCCATTTATTTTCATACTTTTGTTTCTCCTCACACAAAGACAAGGAAAATACATTAGACAGGTCAGAATTTAACTGAAGCAAACAGGCTTCCCGGTCTTAGCAATGAAATATTTGAAATTATTATGGCAAGTTCCAGTTTGCTAATGCAGATATTTAAAAGCAGAAGATACTATTGTGCTCCTGATGTCAGGTCAAAAAATACGGTATAAACTATGAGGAAACACAAATGTGTTTCTGTCAAACAGGGTTTTCCAGAAGATTAATACAGAGACCTTGATTCAACAAATATCTGCACTTTTTTCCTTTATGAGAATAAGCAGTTGAAGTTAATCTACTGAAATGAGATGCAATATTTGCTTAGAACTTTGCCTTGTTTGATAGGAGACCTGATATAATAATCCTAAAGAGTTTTTAATCAAAGGAATGTGAAGATACACTTTAGCTGTGTACATGGCAAAAGGAAAAATATTATGAAATAGAGATCATGTATTTCCTATCAATGGTTGAGGTTATGTGAGTAATGAATATCAAAATGGTTTATCAGCAACAGACAGTAAGAATTAGACCATTATATCTTAATGTATTGCAAAGGAACAAGCAGCTTATTAGATCTGTTTATGTATATTATTCTTCCATTAACAGAATAAGTGACTTAAATTTGATTTCTTTTATTTCAGAATTGAAAGGATGAAGAATAAGTTTGTGTAGCTTTTAGAATATTGTATTTGACACAAAAAAATGCAGATGTGCATAGCAGGAAAGGCTAATAAAAGCCATACTGTTTATGAATCTACAAGATTGTCTTCAAAAATTGTGCTCAGTCAAAACATGTTCCATCTAAGTGATAACAAAGGTATCAAAACTGAACACAAGGAATAAAACCACTCTACAGGGCAATGGAAAACAAGAATGTTCTAAGCAACAGGACTCTTCTAGTTAATTTAGGCATGAGACTTGGAAAAAGATGCATATCCTATTAGAGATTTCTCGTCCATTTCCACTATTAAGTTGAAATAAAAAGAATAATGGATACTCTGCCTCAGGCAAATGGAATTCATGTGTTTGACACAGAGCAACACCCACTGAGATTGTGGTAAAAAAACCCCAAAACTTTCTCTTCCCAGTTTTTGGCTTATGTTGAGAGGCATGTGTATCCAGAGGATAGAGAACAAAACAGGGACAATGCAAAACTGAATTCTGTTCCCAGCTTTCACACAAATTTCCTGTATGACTTTGGAGAAGCCACACCATGTGCCTTTCATTCCCTTAAAAACGTTGTGCTGGTTATATGAGATTAGATAGCAGTCCTTGGGAGACAAAGGCTTTTACTGTGTGTTTGTACAGCACAAGCGTGACAATGTCAGGGCTTAAATTAAAGTCTCTAGGTACAGTGAATAAATATGAGCACGTTCAGCAACAACAACAACAAAAAAGATAACAAAAGAGATTGCACATGACAGTACAATAAAACAAAGAAAATGGACTGCTTGGATTTGACACCACCTCAGTGTTAAAGGTAGCACTGAGCAGAGAAAAGTAGTATATTTTTGATTCTTGCTATTGACACCAAAATGAAGCTAGAGGGCAAGTTTAGGATTTTTGTAAGACAAGTTCTGCCTTGCAAAGCATAATTGGATCTGTTGCAGCAATTACTCTTAAGTGGAGATTCACAATTTTCCCTTTGATAATTATGTTGCAAGGTTTGAAAGAGATTTGAATATCAATGCACCTAATTGTCCTTTCCTACAAGTGAAAGTTCCCTGTAAGGCTGATAGAGGTATGAATGAAAGCTGAAAACTCAGTGCAGCTCCAACAGTTAGTTATGAGCAGTTACTCCTCATCTTAGACCTGCCTGGCTTATTACAATGTCATTTTAAAAACAATAGGGAAATCACTCCTCACAGAGCACAAAAAAATACACTTTGGCTTCTTGAAGACAGCTGCATTGCATCAGAGGAGTAAACTTAGTCTCGCTTATGTCATTGCTAGTTGATGTCTCAGATTTCCTGTGCTCTAGTTAGCAAACACCTGAAGATACAAATCTGACCTGGGGTTTTCTGCTTGGAGAAAAGTCTGAGAAATGAACAACAGATCTGAAGAGTTTGTGGCAAGCTGTACTGCTGAAGTGAAACAGTGCATCATGCTGCAAAAGATAAATTTTCCAGAGTACTTAGGGTTTCTTGCTCATTTATAATCTCATTACACTTCAGAAGATGTACCAAAGACATGAATAACTGATGTCAGGTTATTACTTCAGGGTGAGGTAAGTCTCCTAGCCCACAAGGATCTCCAGAAAGTGTTATTCATCACTGCTCAGAGTTCTAGGTGCTTGCTGGGACTCCCCTAAGTAAAAAACCTAAATTACTAAAGTGTGGATGTAGATTTTTAACCATAGCAGCCTACATTGCAGCTTCTCCCAAGTGGATCCCTGAAAGGTTCATTATCACCTCTCTTTTGCTCAGATTTGCAATAAGGTGTTTGTAATATTTATCCTACAAAGACAGACCTTTTTCAAACAATGAGCCACCCCAATAAAGGCAATGTGTATATATGTGTTTTAAAACAGGAAACAGCAGGGAGACACTTGCTTATTGATGATGTTCAAGGTCATGCCACCTACTTCCTTTACTGGGAGCATGTAAATGTTACCTAGGACCAATAGGCAAGTGATCCTTGTGAGATTTCATAATGAAAATATCAGTTAGTAAAGTACTTTCTCATTACTACATTATTCAGATGTGTCTGTCGAGGAAAGATTCAAATATTTTATAGGCACCACATATTTTTAGCTGTGCCAAGTACTAAGTGTATAGAATAGCGGAACTGGTAAATGGTCTAGAGTACAAGTCTCGTGAGGAGTGGCTGAGGGAGCTGGGATTGTTTAATCTAGAGAAATGGACAATCACAGGAGTTCTTGCTGTTCTCTACAACTACCTGAGAGAAGATTGTGGCAAGGTGGGTGTTGATCTCTTCTCCCAGTTAACAAATGTCAGGATGAGAGGAAATGGCCTCAAATTGCGTTAGGAGAGTTTGAGATTGGAAAAAATTTTTAGATTAGGAAAAAATTCTTCACTGAAAAAGTTGTCAAGCATTGGAACAGGATGCCCAGGAAGTGGTTGCATCACCATCCCTGAAGGTATTTAAAAGGCGTATAGATGTGGTGCTAAGAGACATGCTTTAGTGATATTTAAACTTAAATATAAGTATCTTTTAAATGATAGTGAAATAATTTTAATTCCATCAGTAAGTAACCCAGAAAAACAGTCAACTGTAGGTACTAAAGTTAGGGGTCTTTTTTCTCTTATCTGGTTGATGGCCAGCTGAGAATTCTGTGAGCTCCAGCAGAGTCAGTAGAGGGAAGTTGCTTTACAGAAAAAGATCTGCAGGTGCTGGTGAACACCAAGTGGAACATGAGCCAGCAATATGCTCTTGTGGCAAAGAAGGCTTGTCCTGGGCTACTTTAGAAGGAGCTGTGCCAGCAGGTTGATGGAGGTGATCCTTCTCTCTTCACTGGTGAGGCCACAGCGGCAGTGCTGTGTCTGGGTCTGTGCTTCCTGGTACAACAGAAGTGTGGAGTTGATGGAATAAAATCAAGCAGAGGGCAATGAAGATGCCTAAGAGACTGGAGAAACTCTCCTACAAGGAAAGGCTGAGAGAGCTGGAACTGTTCAGCCTGGGAAGAGAAAGTTCAGGAAGGAACTCATCACTGTGTACAAATACCTGAAGGGAGGATATAGAGAATATGGATCCAGGCTCTTCTCAGTAGCATCCAGTGACAGACCAAGAGTCAATGGAACACAGGAGGTTTTGTCTGAACATCGGGAAACACTTTGCTGTGCAGTTGACTGAGCAGTGGCACAGGTTGCCTGGTGAGGTGGTGGAGTCTCCATCCTTGGAGATATTTAAAAGCTGTCTGGACACTGTCAGAACAGATTTGTCTTGGTGTCTTTGCAGGGAGATTGGACAGTCCAGGGGTCCCTTCCAACTCAGCCCTTCTGCTATTTTGTGATCTGATTATGAGTGCTCTGAATCATTAATGCTGATGCTTGGTAATTCTTGGAACACTAGCAAAATTCTAGATAGAAGAAAATTTATGCTATGACAATATTAAAAACACCTATTAGAAAATATCAGTCTTGGCCAAGATACTGGAATGGCTGGAAAAGAGTTGAAAAGTGAGGAATTAAATATGATAGTGTAATAACAGCTAAGCATTACAAGTATAAGCAGTGGATATTTTCATTAACTTAATTGTTTAATGGCGTTATATTTTGGGATGCAAGTACAATCCACCCTAAAAAAAAATGATGTGATAAATTGCTTTGTGACATTTTCATAATAATTAGAAAACCCAAACAACTTTGACAGAATTTAAATTACAGCTATAGAATCTTTATGTTTAAGCCAGGATACATCAGTAGCATTTATAATTAATTTATTCAGGTTTTCATCCCTCAATCTGAATGAAAAAAATAACATAAAATGACTAGTAAGATATACAGGTGAGATTGGAGAGTGGGACACTAATTAGTAAGACAGATTACTGACAAAAGTCATACCAGGTTACTGGGTAAACAGTCTGTAAGTGAGAGGGGAAAAAATGTAAGCAATCAAATCAACCACCCACACTCAGCAAGAGAGTATGGGACATTTTACTTACAAGACAGGAGACTGTATGTTATGACTTGAGATGACTCTGTACTGCACTATATGGTCAGATCAATACAAGCACACTGTGAAACTATCCCAGACCAATAAGGAAACAATCCCTGTAACAGCCTGGAGCTCGAGGCTGTGTAGGTTAAAACAGTATTACCTTTTATATTGATGTTAATGCCACTGGGATCATGAGTCTAGTTCTAGTAGCTAAAAGAATAGGAGAGAAATCACAGAAGATTTAGAGAAAATAAATCACAAGTACAACCAAGACGTGGAAAATGTTCCTTACAATGGAGGACTTTCCACTGCTATCAAAAGAGAGATGAACTCTCTGCTTTACATTGGGGTGAAAATGACATCATGTCTCTGAGATAACTGTATCTTTCAATCCAGTAAAGTCTAGTTGAACGCTGGAACTTGCTTAAGTATAGCATCAACTACATCTAATTGGGATTTATGTTTCTCTAATTCTCCAGCCCATTCTCTTAAGAAAAAGACTGCTTCTTAAGACCCCCCAGTGGCTAGAGACTCACACAGCAAAAGAACGAACTTTGTGCAGCAGAAACATAATATATGCAGATAGCTTTTCCAGTTATCTCAGTGAGCCCCTTTGGCTTATCTTACTAATTCAATGCACGTATTTCAAACTGTATGCTTTGAATTACAACTTTCTTTTCCCTTTCAGAATGAAAATATTCCTAATTATACAGTTAAAGTCCTGACATTTACTGTCTCTAAACTGTTCATAGCTTTAAACTTCAACAGTGTCTCATGAATTTGTCTCAAACTGCTACTTACCTATATTTTTTTGTTTCTGTTTCAATTGTTGTAGCAATGCTCAGGTCATGACTTTGGGCAGAAAATATTCATGAGGATTTGCTGAATGCTAATAAGATGATCCCTTAGACAGTAAATTTCTTTAGTATAACAAAGGTGGAAGAAGATATAGATAATAAAGCATGGTATTGCAGCAAAACCATGCAAGTTTATGTCTTTTGCAGCGTACTTTGAAGCATCAGGCATTCAAACTGTAGATGACAGAAGCACAGTAAGAAGTTCTTTTAAGTGGAAAACAATGAACAGCCCCATTAACAATGCTACAGTAATCCAGCATTATACCTTTGAAGTGAACAAAAGAAGGAACCATAGATATTAAACAATTAGCCAAAATCTGTATAAGGTAAAATGAATGAAGCAAATACCACACTGTTTTAAAGTTTTTCAGCTAAATCCACCTAACATCAAGGGTCTCAGTAAGAATTAGATTCCTGATTTAGCCTTTGGCTATATATCTGAGTAAAGCCAGAAAGAAAGGGAAAAGGTCAACACCCTACCTCAAAAACTCAATGAAAATTGGGTCACCATTTAATAAACTCAAGTAAGATCTTTTAAAGCAAATTATTTATCCTAGGAATCCTGAAACTATAACCACACAAAAGGCATAATCCAAGTGTTTGAATCCATGGTCAGTAAACAAAAAGCTCTAATTCCCAACTGCAACCTCTCTTGATTAATGTTCTTTAACAAAACCAGACACTGTTGTGACAGTTCCTCCAAATTGTTGCCATTTGCTTCCTTCAGCGTCCGTCATGCGTGGCTGGTTCTGACAGACAGGCTGGTCATAAATCCACAAATTTATTATGTCATCAGGGAAGTGGTTGAGTCACTGTCTCTGGAGGTGTTCAAAAGATATATAGATGTGGCACGTAGGGACATGGTCTAGTGGTGGACTTCGCAGTGTTAAGTTTATAGTTTCACTCAATGATCTTAAAAGTCTTTTCCAACCTACATGAGTCTATCAGCTTTAACAAGTTGCACTTATCTACCTCAATGCAAAGTGAAGTAGATGACAATGTTCTTGTTGAGTAGTACTTTTTAATTTTGCCTGCCATAGATATGAGAATGTAGGCTTATGTACATTTTCAAGCTACTCTAGAAAATGTATCAGTATGTATTCTTACTTAAAATACATCTGTTTGCTATCATCTTGTAAACAGAAATATGCCATTTGCATGTGTCTCAAGCTGTGAATGCATCTAATTTCTTCCTACCACTGCTATATATCACAGACAACTAAGCCCATAAAGATCAACAAATTAATGTCAGTCCTTCATGTCAATTGCATTTGAAGGTTAACCATGAGTTTAATTTACATTCTATATAGATACTAAAACATTATTTAGAAACAGTCTCTTGGAAGGGACGTGTACTTTCCATAGGATGACAGCTATTGATGTCAGAATACTGGGTTTGTCATCCCTCTTCCCCTAAAGCCACGTGTGTGGCTGGCCAAATGATCCATTCATTCAGACTGTTGGAATCAATCCCATGGACTGATTTCCTGACCTGGCCTCATCCTGATCCTGTCAACACCCTGAGCCTGTCTCTGACCCTGATTGCCTCCCCTGAGGCTTGCCCACATCCATGAGCTGATGGCCCAGCCAGGCTGTCCTGCCTGCCCCCCAGCCTCCCCTGCTCTCTGGAGCAGTGGGACAGGCTCTGGCTGGCCATGCCCTGCCAGCCCAGGAAGCCCCTGCAGCTCCCAGTTCCCTGGGGTGCCAGGGATGCCAGCACACATGTGCCTGGACATGGCAAAACCACCTTCCCTCAAAACCCTCTCTGTGAATCAGATCTGTGGTGGAAATAAAAGCTACAATCAAAGTTTGGGGTTTGTTTTGTTTGCCTTGGTATATTCTTAGTTTTTGATGTTGCTTGTTGTCATCCTTTCTTTTTCTTCAAGTCCTTAGCTGTTTGTATAGAGCCATGTAAAGGAAGATACTCATTCGTGGCATATTCAGTCACTGGGAAATCTTATCAGCATTAGAAGTCTGTATCTTGGAAACTTGGTATTAATAACTTTTATCTGGAAACCTGGGAAAAAAAAGTGCTGTATCATCTTACTCTAAATTATGGTACTGCTCTAGCATGATTTACTTTAACTATGCTATATATGGTTTATGATACATGGTTTTGAAAAACCAAACAAGAAATAGAAGAAAGTTGAATATTTTGCATTTTGAAATCTTTTTTATGACTTGGTGATATTTAATGCTTCCCATGTGGAGGTAAAAACAGTTTCTTATATATTGGTTGGCTGTATGGTAAACACAAGGCCCTCAGTCTGGGGAATATAATTGAACTCTACCATCTGAAATATCTGATACCTCTAAAAATTAAATATTTTCTCTGCATATACTGTCTTATAGACAGTATTAGGTCAAATTCCAATAAAATTTCTGAAGTATGTCTGAACAACTTTGTTGACTTTAGTCTGGAGGCCTGGAAAGTTCTAGCATTTATATATTTTTTTTCATGTTTCCTACTGTCATCAACATGGCAGCCTTCCCAACATTTGTATGGATGCAAAATTATATCTTCAGTTACTTCCCCCAAGATGATATTGATTAGCTTAATAGATTTTGGCACTATGCCCAGAATTTTCTTTAATAAATAATTTTCCTACTCACTAAAGGTTTTTTGTCTTGAATTTACACAGTTTTTATAACAAGCCTCTTTGATTAAAAGCACTATTAAGTATGGTTAACAATGAATGGAACCAAATTTAAGCAATTCATCATTTTCAATTCCACAAGCCAATATTGCTAAGTATAGAATAGCTCTGACTGTCCCTTGCTGAGATATGGGTAATTTTTCAAAGCGTAATACCTGTCCAACCTGGAAAACAGCCACAGGATATGTTACAAAATTCCATTCTCTGGCATTTTTTTAGGTATCATGCTTTATAGGTCTGCAGAGATTGTTGACTGTTCTCTGTGGAATTTACTTCTTGCAGACTGTGAACGGTAAGTTTACCCTGTCTCTCTCTAAATGACCTTGTTATACTTGCATTCTTTTCACTAATACAGACCAGGTTTTCTTTTTGCCAGTAGGTATTTCTGAACTCAAACGCCAAATGGAACCACAACTTTTAGGAGCAAGTATTTGCATACTCAGGTGTGTGGTCTGCAAACTCACGGAAGGCAAATTGCTATTCTTTCATCCTTGCTGTCTTGTGTAGTGTACCCAAGCCACAAACACCTGTTCCATTCTGTCCCTGTGGGTATTAACTGGTGTCAAGATTCAAATCTGAAGGATTGCTGAGAGACAGACTGACAGATAATTATATCTATGGTGAGTTGATCCCTGCTGACCGTAAGCTCTCACCCAGTCACTTACTCACTTTCCCCAGAGGACTGGGGGAGACAATCAAAAAAGACAGAAGTGAGATTAAAAACCCCAAAGGTTGAGATAAGGACAATGTAATAAGTGAAAGAAATGAGAAAAGAACAAGAAACAAAGCACAAAAAATACTAAACCAGAAAACTACCCAAGTGATACAAAAGCAATCACTCACAGCACACTGATGCTCAGATAGTCACTAAGAAACAGTTATTTTGGAAAAATTCCACTATTTTGCTGCTTAGTATTGATACTATATGGTCTAGAACGTCCCTTTGGTCAGTTTGGGTCAGCTGTCCTGGGGCTGTGTCACCTCCCAACCTCTTGTTCACCCTCAGCCTTCTCCACCGGGATCACAAAGAGAGAAAGAGAGAAGACTTTGGCGCTGTATAAAAAATGTTCAGCAATAGCTAAAACACTGTTTTAATCAACCATTTAAAATACAGTACCAAATAGGCTGCTGTGAAAAAAAAAATTATCTCCTTCCCAGAAAAACCCAGAATAGTGCTTTTCAAGAAATGAGCATGCACAGTTTTTCCTCAACAACTCTGAGGGCAGTGTTTCAATCCACTGTCTACTGTGTGTAGCTTTTTTGGCTTAATACACTGAGGATATTTCTTCGGCCAAAACCAGGTGTGTTTTGGTGATATTCTGCTTAAGCACAGTCTTAATATTTCTGTTTAAAATAAAGTAAGAATCTAAAATATTAGAAAATAGAAACAAAACAGAGTGATCATTAAAGGATTTGGCTGAAAAATATGATGTACTACTCCCTGTCCTGTCAATCTTTCTTTTCACTGAAGAAGTGCAACATAGCAGGCAGAGTCATGCTCATCTGCAGAAAGAACTTGGCTAAGAGCAGCTGCTTCTTCCATGAAAGTAGATGGGCAGGCTATCTGCTATTCTTGTAAATAAAACAAAGACAGTGAATGGTTCATTGGCCCAGAATTCTAGCAACTTGGGCTACATTCACACTGACTAGCATCTGACCACCACTCATTTCTGGCTTCTACGAGGAGTTCAATTTCCAGTTCTCAGACGTTGTACTGCCACACCTCAGAGAGGTGTTTTTGGATGAGACAAAATATGTCTCTTCCTGCCTCTCTGAGGTAGGAGCATCTGACAAAGCTTGCTGCACAGTGCTGAAGGATAGTGAAGGGACAAAGGAAGTAAACCTAAAGCAGTGTTGTTCACACAATGTACCGAAAATGGCCTCTGGCACATGCCTTTCCCTGGACCTTCCTAGGCATTGTCTCAGAGACTGCTAGTTGTCACAAATCAAAATTATGTCAGGAGCTATCCAGGGGAAGGATAAATGATACCTTACTCAATCTCATATCGTAACCCAGATTGGTTTTGCACCAGAGACAAAGCCACGGGGTCTGAAAAGGACCTTTTGCACCCCAGCACACAAATGTGGGTTTCTCTTGCCATCGGAGATACAGCTCTCCCAGACCACTACAGCTGCACAGCCAACCAACCACTGGCAAGAGACTGTTTCTTTGCTAGGGATGAAGGGTTACATTGCTATTGCCAACTGGCAACTCTTATTTTAGGAATGTACCTGAAATTAATTATGGTTTTCAGATAAAGTAGCTTTCTCCCTGTAGCACGTGTCAAATGAATGTAGTTTGTACTCAGACAAAAGCCAAGAGGCTTGTTGATCAAGAGGAGTACTATGTTGTGGATTTGGAAAACCACATGAACATCCCTGTAGAGCATTGCCAAGTTGCAGCACAGGATTGTCAGAACACCTGGCATTTATATTCTTTGATTTAGTTAGTGATGATTCAATCATAAAGGTGCTTTTGACTACATTTGTTTTGTGACTTTCTCTCTTTTCTTTCCCAACTGCTAGCAAAAGCCTGTCTACAAACCATACAGCTGCAAAGAAATTCAAATATACTTGCAGCATTTGGTGCTCTTTGAGAGGCTGAAGGAAAAATGGCACTTGATTCAGAAACACAAAATTCAAACATTGCAAACATTTTACAGAACTACAAGTTCACACCAAGATACCATGTCTCCAAAACTAAAGAGAAATATTTGGCATGCTAAAGTTCTCTACAGAAGGCATCTTTCACTCGTTCACATAAGGGGCCTCTCCTGAGCAATATGGAGCTAGGGTCAAGGAAAATTAAGATGCTGTGTAAGAAAACATCTAGGCCATGTGGTGGTTATAATGAGCAATTGATTGCTAATGCTTGTACTGTTTATGGGTTGTGAAATGCCTTGGGACAAGTTTTAATGATATGTTACTGGGTATTGAAATGCCTGCTGTGCTTATTTTAGACTCCTGGTGTGAAAGGACTGCCAATCTGCAAGGGTTACAGTATGCTAAATTGATTTCATGGATTGTGTTGGTTAAGGTCAATTCATTTAGCAAATAAAATATCATTTAATTTTATCTTCAACCTTGCTTATTAGGGGCATAGTGTGCCATTTAATTGGTTCATGTAAATTGTGTGAGCTTTTGTGTGTGTCTGCACATCATAATAAGAACTTTTTGCAGATCAGGGGCTTCCTCTTTCTTGCATTTAAGGCACTGAGAACATGTGCTTGAACATGGTAACTTAGGAAAATCTTGATGACAAGTAAATGTACTTCAATCACTAAACAAGGTTCAACTTGTAATTCAAAAATAAATGTGAAGGCATCTTAGGTAGAAAGAGAAGGATTTCCTGGTAGATCAGTACTGAATTCAGTAGAAGGGGAAATTTTGTGTTTTGCCAGGTGTGTTTGGCTATATTATTCTGCATCTCTTTCCCAACACTATATTTCCAGCACTGCCCGCACTTCCCATGATAAAAGAAACTGGAAAAAACATAATCCAAGTACTAAATGTACTGCTACTTCATAAATGTAACAACAGCCTTAATGCATCATAGGCCAGTTGGGAGCTGTTGCTGAACATCAGATGCTGGGAGCACTGTCAATCACATCTTCAAATTGCACAAACAGGAGGCTTTGTTGGACTGCTGGCTAATGTCTTTTGTCTTTCATGATTGTTCATTTGGCACTATTACCCAAAGCTATGAAAGCCCAGTTTAGTGAGATTGCGTTATGAAGACTGATTGTTTTGTTACTGAAGCCAAAATGATAGTGGTTGGCCTATTCTCTTCATCTGTTTACCAGAGATAAAGTATCCCTTTCGGAGCATTTATCTGCATGGGAACACATCTTTAGCTTTCTATAATGGCTGTTGCCTGGACATAAGAAATCAGCAGGTCCTTGTTGGTACTCTGTAGGAAAAAACGGGGCTTTAATGCTGAATAAGGCTTTCTAAAATGGCATCCCTCTCCAAGTAAGAAGAGGGACAGAGCAGTCAGAAGACACACAACCAAGAACCTGTAGGGATAATAAGAGCTAGGGTTGTCTGTCCTTGAGGCTGTCACCTTCATCTTCTTGACAGTCTTAGTGCAAGCTGAAAGTGCACTGAAGTGAAAGTAAGAGACTGGCATGTACTTGAGACTTGAGGAAAAAGCCTCAGTACAGAGCCTGAAACATCATTGCTACATTATTGGCATATTTTAAGTGAAAACCAGGCTGTTCCTGTGAGAAGTGACTTTGAGGAGAAAAATCACCTCATACAATTTTACAGATAAATTCTGTAGAGGGGTAACTATAGTAGCTCCCAGGTCTTTGGCCTCCTTAGCTTGAACAGCTGAAGAGATGCATGGAGTGAAAAATTATTGTTTTTAAGGAGAAGAGCACTAACCCCTTTGATATGTAAATATTCATTGCTCTCTTTGTTTTAAGGAAATTGAATTCTCTTCTGATTTGGTGAATGTTATTTTATCCACAGTTCCACGAATTCACTTTACTTAAAATTTACTTTACTTAAAAGCAGGGCATCTCTCCATCCTGCACCCCAGTCTAATGTCAGGAGCCCACTCTGTACAGGAAGAACATTTTTGCATTTGTGAGATTAACTTGTTGGTTTGGAACCAAGGAAAGGTAAAACTTCAGTGGGGTTGCACGGCTACAAACCTACTGTGAGGAAGAGCACAATGAGTAGAGGTATTGCTGTGTGCCTCACACTGTTGAGAGTACCTCAGCTCAGAGTAGATCCTCAGTTGCACTGCCTCTGCATTTAGCTTTGCAACTGTTTAATATCCCACAGATGGAAAGGGGATGACTAATTCAAGAACTTTCTTTTATTAATGACCTCAGTATTTAATCAGCAGATGTTTACTTCATCCACTTTTCAGCTATTTAAAGATATTCCTCTTGCTTGTCTGCGAAGTTCCTTGTTTACTCCTCATTGTGTGCCACAAGTTTAGACACACTATGCTAATTTAGTTTTTTGTCAAGTCTATGGCATGAGAACAGATCTAAAAGCTGGCTTTCATTGTATTTTTATATTCTCATAGCTGAGAGATAATCAGCCAGATTCTTCCAGGAGCTCTGAAGCTTGTAGTACTGTCAGCAGAAAGAAGACAAGCACAGTTACATCCCAGAGCATTCAGAGTCTCCAAATGGGCTACACCATGACAGTCTGTACGGAGGTGCTGCAGGAGGCAGCCTGAAAATCCCTCCACTGCGCTCTCCTGATGTGGAGTGCCTTGTTAGAGGCTTGAAACATTGCCATGATATCACCAAACAGCACTGCATGTATACCAAGACATCCTAATAAAGCTTATGTTAAAGTGTCCCTGGGGGCACGAGAGCCTTCAGCTGATGGTTTGACTGCATTTATTTGGTGGGGAGTAATGAATTATTGCTGCTATGAAGCATGAATATTTTACAGTTGCTGATATTCATTAAAAACAAGTATTTAGAAGTCTTCGGGTAGCAAGGAGAGAGTTAATTCCAGGCTCTACAGTGTCGAAACACAAATCAGATATTTCTTGATGTAAATGATAGAACAACACTAACTTGCCCCGGTGGAATGAATCTTACTGACAGTATGACTCTTCTGGGGTATTCACTATGCTCTGGGATGAAAATATATCTGTTTTGCTTTTTAAAATCTGGTTATCTGAAAACCAGGTATTTTGCTTGGTGTAACAAATTACCCATTATGCAGATCACAGACAGATTTTAAGAGTGCTGACATCTGGAGTATGTTAATTAGACATATATCAGCAGTACCCTTATATCAGAATCACAACATTTGTTTAATTCTATCTTTTACAGCAGTGAATATGCATCAACACTGAAATATTTTTAAATTTTAGAAGAATGCATTCAAGCATTAACCTTCAGGGTATCAGTCATTATCTGTGATTAATGACCAACTTGTAATAAACAGCTCAAAATAAAGACAAAATTAATGTTGCAGCCAAACATCAGCAGATAAAATTTGTCTGAACCAGCTGTATATCTAAATCAACTGTCACCTCAAATGTCACATAATCCATGTGATACAATGAAGTAGATGTTTTGCTCAAAAGAGGATGAAGTGATAAGTATGCTGTATTGTTAAACTGGAACTGACCTTCCGAGGATTTCTTTCTTATGTTGAAACGTAGCTGGTCTGCTGGGGAACCTGTGCTGAAGTGTTTTCCCTGTAGATGACAGCTCAGACACTGGTCATTCCTGAAAGACAAAAAGAAACTCAAGATGCAAAGTCCTCATTGCTCATATGACAATTTAAATGGGATAAGCATGTTGATACAGAATATTGCCATGAGGTTTTTTTCCTAAGTAAACAGGAAGCAGGAAAACAGATTTCACATGATTTCACAGTTACAGTTTCCCCAAGAATCAGACTAGGGAGAAAGTAGCCAATGCAACTTAAGAACATGCATGGTTTCTAAAACCTTGCACTTGCCACTATTTCACTTTCCTCCTTCTCTAAACTTCAGCTAACATTATTTGAACTCATTTTTGTTGGGAACAAAATTATTTTATGTACAGGGGAAATACTGTGGTTGATGTGACTGATACTATGATTTTGGAAAACCATCTTCAAAATCTAAGAAATGTAAGTTTGTTCCCAGAGCTCCTAATTTATACAAATGCTACCATCAAGGAATAAACACAATAAAACACAGCAGACTCACATGATGGGAAACTTACTAAGCTGGGCTGCTGGCTAGAAATAAGTTCTAGCAGCACCTTGTTACAAGCTACTGCCCAAGCCACACAGAGCTTCTGTGAGTTGCTGATAGCAATGAGAATGAGGAAAATATTGCATCAAGCAACTCTGACATTCAGAATAAGCCATCTTTTTCTCTCCAGTTTGAACCTTCTCGGAGACATCTGGGTCACAGTTTCAGCACAGAGGTAGCAAATGTTTTCATCACATAAAATAGTCCATACCAGTAACATCATTTCATGGATTGCAAATTAAATAAGGAATGTTGTCAACAAAGCCTACGCTGTAGAATGACAGAGTGTGTGAAAGATATTGCTGTGGCTGTGTTACCTAAAACAGGAATGTCCATACTAGTAAAGTGCTTCCTCACAGGTAATAAAACTCTGTATGCTACTGTTGCACAAAGTTAATTTGTACAGCTTGAACTACCGATCAATAATTTTTCCATTAACTTTGCAGTAATGAAACGTACTGGAGTGAAACTATTGATATATTTGATAGCTAATTCCAAAATAATGGTTTTGGAAAGGATTTTGGCTGACGTTATTTATCACCTATGAGGAAGGCTTAAGTTGCCTATAGAAGCAAAAGAAGCCCCTTAGCCTTTAGTGCACCAAATCATTCTTCATTGTGATTTTCATCTGTCTGGGTGTTCTCTTTATCTTCTATGATTTTTCTTTACTGATAAAGGTGTAGACTTCTATTATTTCACCAGAGTGAAAACATCTATTATCAACAAATAATCAGAGCAAAACCATAAGTATGCCATTTCTCAGATTCCTGAAAAGGGATCAGATGAATGTCCCTTAGAAGAGATCTAAGATCTGATCCTAAATTCTTTGACCAAATCTTCCATTGGCTTCAGAGAAATTTTGAGGAATATAAGAAAAGTGGACAAAGAACCCTAAAAAGACAGATTATCTCCATGTTGTCAGGGTTCCTTGTAGGCTACTCATGAATTACTTTTATTTCTGGGTAATTTTGTCCCACCGAAAAAAACAAGAAGTTTCATTTATCCAAGACATATGTGTTGTTCGTCCCAGGCAGAAGCAGCCTGTAAAACACAAACCAACAAATCTTGACTCCTTCCCATACCCAGATACAGATGACAAGCAAGATTCATCTTTGGTTTCTCTTCCAGAGGACAAAGGATTAACTCTCCACTGATCCAAAAAAGGAATATTGACACATGCCTCTGACCCAGCCTGCACCATGTGGTCATCTCTATCTGTTTTCCTTTTCTCATGAGTATATAAAATGAGAGAATCACCCTCCGCAAGAATTAGCCCATCTTTAAAAGTTCTCTGGTAAAAAGACACTACCAATGGTGGCTGCCCCTACAGCTTTTCCCTGCTTCAAGAACTGGGACAGTCCCTTTAATTCCAACCCAAAGATCATAGCAGAACTGATAGCTAATTCCTGAAGGTTAAAAATTCAAGACTATCCCAGACTTGGTAAAATCAAGTCATATTTCAATATTAAGGAGAAGAATGAATCCAACTGCAGAAATTTACCTCTAATTTTAAAACTGCACCAACTGCAAAGGTCTTTCACCAAAATCAATTTCTGTAATGTAAAAGAAAAAGAGCAATTGTTGAATTAATAACCTATTTTCCCTGGGTTTTATCTGAATCTGAATTTCCACTTAATATATGCTATTATAAATGTCCAGTCCTACGTCTCAGGACAAAAATACATAATACATAAAGGATAAAAGTAATGGGGGGAATGGAAAGCTACAATTCATCTAAGATCAAGATCAGTTTTACTGCACAGTAGAATTCAAAATGAACCTGATGTGCTGAGTTGCCCATGATTTTCCTGCTTCAGTACAGAAAAATTTACCAAGAACAAAAAATATTTCTATACTTTAGTAGGCTTCTCAACATGCCTGGGTTTTTCCAGTGAGCTGAGAAGTTAGGATAAATTGAGTGTTTGTGCTATTAATAAAAGAAATGCAACACCTTCTCCATAGGTAGACCTCAATTCTATGTTTTTAATATGTATTTGCCCTCTGCTTTTGAGAATTCAGAATCTGAAAATACTTCTGATAATCAAAGTTCCCAGCAGTTTCAAATCCCCAAACCAAGCACTTTCTCAGCATAAAAATACTAGACTCATGGGGTAAACAACAGCAGAAAATAGATAAAGAGGAAAATAGTTATAAGCAAAAGAGAACATGTAAAGTAATCTCTGCATGTGTCTTCCTCAAGAAGAAGGTAAAAAATCTCAGAAAAGAAAGTGAACGCACTGGAATATGTTGAAATAGAAGGTGCTTCCCACAAACAAGAAAACAAATCTCTGAAATGTATTGCTAGTCACAGTGCATTGCAGAAATTCATGCACAGTGGGTTTCTCAGCCACCAAAGGGTTTATTCATAAAGCACGAGAAGGGACAGGGCAGGGGGAAGTGGCAGTAGTTAGGAATATAAGGCACTTATTTATGGCTTAAAATACAGACAATAGATACACAACACACAAAAGAGTGTTCTGGGCTCTGAGTCATGGCCTTTTTCCAAATTTCAGGAAAAGATGTCTAAAATAACATCTGAAAGCACCTTATGGAGATACAAAGAAACCTACCCCTCTCTACCTGCAAACTAAAACCCTTGTCATCTGTTCTGCACAGATCACTTTTTAGTAATTTAAGAGTAGTGTTCCTAAGGTACATTGCACATTCTTTTAAATATGGCATCCTAGATAACAAAAACTGCTTCCAAGAGGCACTGAACTGTAGTCTGGCCTGACCTTCACCTGCTTCAAGTGAGAAAGAAATAAGAACATACAGATGGTAGATAGACACACATCTTGTGGTTTCTCTCTCCCCATCCCTGCCTTGAATACCAGTACGTAAACATGAAGTGTCTGTATCTAATGTAACTGTACTATACACAGAGAAAGAGCCTCAGAAAAAGCATCCACACAACTCTACTCCTATATGTCATATCTGGGACTTGTACACACTGGCATGAGTACATACACACATGCACACACAGAGCAATTAACCATGTAGTTACTAGCTGGTTCCCATCTATAACCTGCTGTTTGTCCGTGCATTTGCTCTAACTATGAGCTGAAACTTTAGACCAATGTGCCATCTAGTGACAATGCAGATGATCCTGAAAACCAAACTCAGATTCTACCATTTTATCTGAAATAGAAATCACTGCCTTCTGCCACAGGAGCCCAGTTCTTCTTGGGAGAGACTTGCGTTTTTCTGGATTTTACTTGGTGCTGCAGGAGAATCTGTGGACTCTGTCGTCATGAATTTCCATACAAATTTGCTTGTTTTGAAACAAAGCTTAGCCTGCAATGGACAACTCTGGAACTCCTATTTCCAGCATTTCAATTCCTGGTAAATACCCACCTTATTAGAAAATCCTGCTTTATAGTCATCCATGAATCTCACAGGTATTCATGAGGGTATGCCAGATGTGCAGCCATGAAAGTTGTGTGCTTGCAGCCCAGAAAGCCAACCATATCCTGGGCTGCATCCAAAGCAGTGTGGCCAGCAGGCTGAGGAAGAGGATTCTGCCACTCTGCTCTGGTGAGACCCCACCTGGAGTGCTATACCCAGCTGGGGGGTTTTCAGCACAGGAAGGACAACGGAACTGTTGGGGCAAGTCCAGAGGAGGACCAGCAAGATAATTAGAGAGATGGAGCTCTTATTACACAAGGAAAGGCTGAGACAATTGGTGTTTTCCAGCCTGGAGAAAAGAAGGCTCCAGGGAGACCTTATAGCAGCCTTCCAGTACCTAAAGGGGTCCTAAAAGAGAATAGGAGAGAGAGTTTTGCATTGGCATGTAGTGACAGGACAAGGAGAGAATGGTCTTAAGATGAAGAAGGGTAAATTTAGGTTAGGTATTAGGAAGAAATTCTTCACTATGAGAGAGGTGAGGCACTGGAACAGGTTGCCTGAAGAAGATGTGGGTGTCCTGTCCCGGGAAGTGTTCAGTGCCAGGCTGGATGGGATTTGAGCAACCTAGTTTAGTAGATGCTGTCCCTGGTGTCCCATGGCAGGAGCATTGAAACAAGATGATCTTTAAGGTCCCTTCCAACCTTAGCCAATCTGATTGCATGATTTTATGATTTTATATTAGAGTCCTTTCCTTTTCTTCTCCTTTTCCTGTCTGCTGTTAGAACAGCTTGATTAGTGTATGATAGTGTTCATTTATATTAGAAAATGTCCAATTGCCAGGAAATAAGTGGAGGGAAAGCAGATGACGAAAGAGAGATTAACATTTCATTCTGAAAAATGCCCTTCATTTTAATATTAGCAAGAGGTGATCATTCAGCAGAACAATACCATCATCTGCACTGCAACCATATCTGAAGGATAGTGAAGAGATACCAGAAACCTGACAGAAGTCCATAGGTTTAATTTAGCTTTTTTTTTTTTGCTTGCATGAGGATTTGTTCTAACTATAATATTTATCAACATAGTTATATATGGGCTCTGTATATGTTAAACTTAAATACATGTCAATATATATGTATGTGTGTGTGTGTGTGTGTGTGTGTGTAAAAATAGACACCTGTCAAATTAATATCTAAATAAAGATAAATGACTCACATGAATTCTTGAGTGGAGGTTTTTAATGGTGAATGCAAGAGAGAGAGGCAGAACATAGCAGTGCTAGGTACGTATCAGTACAAGAGAGCTCATGTGGGTCAGAACTGGGATCATACCACACTGAACATTCTACCAACAGAGGAACTGACTAAAAGTCACTTCCGCATGGATAAAGGTCAAGAAAAGAAATCAATTGTTCTCAATCATAAGAAGATAATCACTAGTCAAACTTCTTTAAATTGAAGTTGCTCACTCAGCTGCTACTAAAGCAGAACAAGATCAGAAGAGCTGATCTAAGCTGGAAAGTACCTGAGAAGCTCAAAAAAGAAACAATTAACCAGAGAAACAATTAACAGAGAAACAATTACCAGTCTGCTCTGGTAATAGAAGTGGCCACTATCACAGCAATGCAGTTGTCATTCTAGATGCTGTTTTGCCTAAAGAATAAATTAATTCATCTCAGTTAATGTCAAAGTCAGGATCTAGAGCGAAGATGTATAAATAAGTGACCATTATAATTGTTTCTACTGCCACAAAGGTTTTGAAGTGACCAGTGACTTTGGTTACCTCTAATTTTGGCATCCGAAAACTCAACTTCACAGGATGTACTTAGCTTAGTCATTTTTGAAAATTTCACCATAGATCTATATAGCACGTTGGTTTTGTTGGTTTTTTTTTTTGTTACAGAGGGCAATATACTGATCAGCTCCAATTACTATGCCTTTTTTCACCACAACCCAAATTTTGAATACACTAAAAAATCACATATTTTTAAACACATTATGCTTTTAGTCATACATCCAGTACAATCAGCAAAAGAATTTGCAAATCCACAAGTAATTCTAAAACAAAAATAAACTGTATCTTTTAAAAATGAACCTGATGAATTGATGCATATCTAAGACAAACTTCACGGACCAGACTAGATGGGTTTGTCTGCTGTCTTTTGCTATCATTTCCCAACTGATACCATCAAACTTAAAAAAAAACAAGGAGCAGAGCGTTGTTTGGGGTGACAAGTGATACCAGTTCCAAGCCTGCAGTTAAAAAAGCAGTGGATCAGAAGCAAAACTGCTCTCTCACAAGTTTTCATGAGTTTAACACCATAAAAGAAGAAATATTGTTTCATCTTCTGACCTGATGTTTCTAGATGGGGGATGTTCAGCAGTGAAGACACAGAAAGATATTTATAGTCTATAGAGGCCCAGTTTTCCCTTCCAAGGATGACTTGAAGCACTAAAAGGACACTGTATTGACTCAGTCTCTAGCTTGAATACTTCAGACTGCGTACTTCAGTCACAGAATGCAGAGCTTTACAGACAGGCCCATAGAAATTGACCTATTCCAGAGTCATGGGCAGAAAAATAGGCAGAAATGGTCATGATAGCACGGTCTTTAACTAATATGTGATATACCGTGATTTTTTGTAAGGCTGTGAAAGTCCAGATCAGCATGAAATCCTCTCTCTCTGCTCTGGGACAGTCTAGAGCATCCAGCCAGAGCTCATGGTCTCAGCCAGGTCTTTTGCTAGGACTCAGACACAATGATGGACCAACCCCCTTCTCTCACCTGCTTCACTTCCTCTCAAGGGGTAATAGGATGGGACTGAGTGATAACAACAAGTTATTAAACCTGCCAGGAGCAGCATGCAGGTGGAAATACCTCATCATAGTTGGTATCTCTCCTGGAAAGGAACTAGACCTGTGAAAATAGGCAGCTGCAGGGGAATTTCAGACATCACTGCAGCAAAGAGCAGTGAAAGAGCTGTCCAACCTGCCTATCTTTATGTAGATAGAAAACAGAGAAGGTTAGATTTTCATCTATTATTTCTGTTTCCCTTTGGGAAACATCTTTTTCGATAGCATAGGTTCACATAGGAACATTATGTTAATATAATTGTAACATTTGCATTCCCAATAAAGCTGTGGCTTGATTTGTAGTTTTTCAGTTTACAATGCTGCACAAGCTGAAGTAATGCACTCCAGGAAGTGTCCCAAGACACCAAGGGCATCCTGGATCAGACTACAGGAGGTTAGTCAAATCCCACTCAGGTTCTCTCTCATGATTTCTCTGACCCAAACCTATGAATATACCAGTGCTGTACAGAAGGACGAGCAGACACTGCACTGAGTTCAGCTGGAGTCCAATGGAAAAGTTTGGAGTTGCATGTCTGATGGACTTGGGGGAGCTCTCTAATAGCAGTAAAAGGTAATAATAATGGCTAGAGACTGAGCCAGGGCAAGTGCATTAGTAAGGATGAGGAAACATCATACATGGAGGATCCTAAATCCACTAAATCACCCAGGATTTAGAAGAAGGAGACAACACTGGAGTTTTAGTGCATGTTGCTATATGAACAGCAGCTTCAATGGCTTTTAAATCCAAGACCCGTTTATAAGAATTTTGATGTCTATTTGAGTTAAGCAAGGCAATTTTGCAGTTTTAAAAAGCCCAGAACGGTCCAGATACCAATGACAAAACCAGGCTAAGTCACTTACTGTATCAGGTTTGGTATTCATAAATAATTCTGCATGGATGTATATAGGACAAAGTACAGTTCTGTTCACAGTTCACAGCCATCTGCCACACACCCGGATGTCTTGTGTCACACGCTGGCTGATTTGAAGGCTGACAGGTGCAGCTTTCATGAAAGAAAGGAGGAGCAAAAAGGAGAGATGGGGAGAAGAGAAGAAACATTATTGTGGAGGCATAAAATCTCCACAGCCTTTCCTAGTTTATGTTTGCTTTTCTATTTTCCTCAACAACGTGAGATTTCAGCACCTCCCGTGTGCTCACTCAGCAGCAGAGCTAGTGCATCTAAGGTGTGTAAGACTGGTTGGCTGGCTTTTTTGGAGCTCTTTGGTGAGAAACAAGAGCCTGTACTGCAGAGATGCACACAGTGGAGAGGACAGAGACCTGACAGCAACCCCCACAGTCTGCTGCTCCCTAATTTTTGTTACAATGACTGCTTAGGTTCTGGACATGTTTGTGTTGCAAGATAAGTTAAGTGTAGAAATCCTTCCATCAAAATACATGTATGAATGGATCTTGCATGTGTATTCTTTCCCAAGGCAACAGCACCTTAGTTTACTACTTGGTGATGTTTGGAGGGTGATCAGAAGAGTTACTTGTTTGGAATTGAGACGGAGAACTTTCTAGAAGAAATAGCTGCTGAACATTGGTAATAGACGGCACAGAAACAGAAAATCTGAAATCTGCACTTCTTTTCTAAGGCTTCCACTCTTGCTGAGATGGGAGTTATGGAGAAGGAAGAGAAGCAAAGTATCGGTGCCAGGAATCTCAACAACCATTGTCTCAGAGTCCATCTATGGTAAATAGCCAGGATAACGGCACAAATGTTTAGAAAAGCCTCAGTATTGATGTGGGCTGACATAGGTAACATATTGACTTGATGGAGCATACTGCAAACACTCATTCTAGAATAACTGAGTTGATTTTCAGCAGTTCTTGTTTCCTGTATGCCTGCTAATGGAGGGAGTGTCAGTGAAGGGTAAACAGCTAAATGCAGCAGGGTGAACCCTTGGTTTAAGTACTGGAAGGTAAAGCAATATAATAGAAATCTTGCTAATCACTTCGCACTTCAGCTTCCAGCCACAGCATAGTTGCCAGAGATGCACAGGACTTAAAAGAGAAAACAAAAAAATGAAGTTAGGAAATTGAAAAATTGCAAGTTCTTTGCATCTGAAACATCTAAAATGATGATTTCAAAATATATCTGAAAAAATGATTTTAAATAAGATTTCACATGCTTTCTCTTAAGCACATAAGCCATATTTCAAATGTCTACAGAATAAAAATATAAAGCTTGAAATCACTGAGGTGTGCTCAGCAGAAATGTGGTGAATACATTGGTTCTCCAGATGTCAGTAACATGTGAAATGAGTTTGATATGTTCAGTTCCTTTTCACACCTAGCAGAAGTCTTGGTTCTTTCCTTAGTACCAAAAACACATAAGTAGGTATGGTTTGAAATCTTATCTCACATCCCAAAATATCATCAAAGCTCATTGGCAAAAGCTCAAGGAATTCCTTACAAGAAGTTCCTTTAAAAATATTACCCAGTTGTTGTAAGTGTTTTAAACTCAATTCCTCCTGTTACTGAAAAAAAGTTCATAAAGATAAAGAAAACAGATATATTTGCACAAAAAAAACCCAAAACGCCAAACAACAAACAAACAAAAACCAAACAACAACAACCCCAGGATGAAAGATGAGAGAGATTCCAGCTTTCAGGAAAAGCAATGACATCTTGAAATCAGAGACCAAGTAAAACAAACACTCTGGAAAAGAGATATTATCAAATAAAATGCA
>WAAE01028978.1:0-13644 GCA_013400495.1 Nicator chloris | reverse complement strand
TATTTACACTCATAACAGGGGGAAGGAGGCCATATGTGTGTGTAACGTTATATACAAACTATCTCCTGTAGAGTTGCCAGTGGCCTATGCATAAAGGAAATTGTGCTTGAAAATGCAGTTATATCGGTGTCAATGCTAGTTACATGTTATTTTTCAGCTTTTAAATTATATCCTCTTGTTGTATAGGAAACTTAAAAATTAATTCCTGGCAGACAGATAGTTTTTTCTTGAAACATAATGAAGACAGCAGATTCTCCTTTAAATGCCACATTGAAGTCTGTGCCCCATGCTGTTCACCAACCCTGTTATGGTTTTATTTTCTATTGAAGAAAAAGGACAAAAAAAGATCAGAAAATAGAAAAATGTAAAGGTGAAGGTCAGTTTTTCTGCTTGCATAGGCTTCCTATGCTTGTGCTTTGAACCCTTGTGAGAAGGACAGAGGCACGCAAACCCAGATGTTGTTTGAAGAGCTACCTCAAAAGAGGTTGGTCAGAGGAAATGACACAGTGTCAGGGCAAACCTTTGATTGTGGTTTTTCATGACCTTTTACGGTGTGTTATCCAACAGCTTGACAGCTGTATCCCATTTGAAGTGTTAATGGTGTACTGATATCCCTGTCTTTTCCTCTACGTTTGATTTGAGGGTGCTGGTCCTTGACACCTGAATTTGTTGCCAGAACTAGCAGTTAACAATTTGTCATCGATTTGGGGTTGGTTTTTTTACTACTATTTACCCACAGTGATCCTCATTTATATTAGGCATCATTATACATGAAGATTTCTTTATTTTAGCAGTGATATTCTTAATTTGGCTTGTGTTTTAATAATCAAACAAAATATTAGAAGGTGGATTTGGGATTACTGCAAATACTCAAACCTTTTCAATTCTTTTTTTCAGCTCAGGTTGCTTTCAAATTTCGGTGGAGAAACTTTAGTAAAATAAAATAATGTTGTAGGAACTTGGAAGTCAGTCTTGAATCCTTTACACACAGCAAAAATTCAAGTTAGTCTGGATTTGCAGGCTTCCTTGGTACTGATTATTTTAGGCTGTAAATGCTTCTAGTCTTACATTTCCTTATTCAACCACCTGTTACATTCTTCTTGTTCAAGTTTACTTTTGTTTTCAGAAATGAACTAATTTTTTAAAAACCTTTAGCTTACAGCTTCTATTACCATGTTGTTTGCTCTCCTGTAAGTAGTAGCTACATCAAGGGCTGCAGCCAGGACATTTAAACACAGAAAGAAACTGCCATACCTTTTGCAGCTGCTCAAAGGAAAGGCCAAATGGAAAGCTGTGCTATCAAGAACTTGTAAACACACAAAAAAATCACGTTCCATAATAACTATTAAAAATAACTGGTTTTGTTCAGGTAAAAAATGTTGGGTTTGGTGCTAACAGCAATTCCTTTACACTTGTGAAGTCTGCTATGTGTATGGGAGGTGAAAGCAGTTCCAGCCTGCTCCATAGGTTACTTCAGGTGAACATGACTTTGAGGCATGCCTGGAGTGCATGTACTCCTAGGTGGATGAAGTCTGTCATGAAGTTTCTCCATCTGGAAAATGGGATAACTTCCATTTCAGAATTAATCCTGCATTGATGAATTTCCAGGGGTGGAGAGTGTTAAGGGGGTTTTTTGTGGTGATTTGTTGTTTTGGTTTCTTCAGTTATGACATTTCTCAAACTACTTTTTTAAAAAAAAAATCTTTGCTGGACTCTTTGTATACTTATTAACAAAACTTATGTTCAAAATTGTTTGGTTCAGAAAGTGCTCCATAAGCCTTTATCTTATAGGATAAAACAAAGTCTTTCAAGATGTTTCATGAACAAGAATGAAGCAAATAAGATCTTAATTTTCAGTTGGTACAAGGTGCAAAATCAAACCAGTTCATCTTGTATTTTGGAACAGATGTGGAATTTGAAGTAACAGATTGCCTCTAATAAATTTACTTGCACTGCATTGATCTGTTTAGTAACATTTAACTTTGCTTTTCATTATTATACTTATCGAGATTTTTCTAACCTGCCTAATTTCTACAGCCGGTTGTTTAAGGTTATGTCTCAAAGAAACTTTCACTAAGAAACATCCAGTGTCTTTGACTGGCCTGAACCATGGAAATAACCTAAACATTTTGAAATATTTTTGAGTTTGTGTGCATAAATGTATAAACACATACGTAACAGAGCAGGTTTATAATACAATCTGGCTAGGTAATTTGTTGTTCTTTGTTGTTTTGACAGTCATAACTGCATTACTTTTCTGATTATGTACACAGACATTTTTTATTGCATTCATATCTCTTGTAGTCCATGACTTCACCTTCACCTTACTCATTTTTGGTGGGATTAGTTAGGATTGCATTCCATAAAGCAAAAGGCACATTATTTGCATTAATTCAGAAGTCCAGTCCAGAGGGATTGAAGTCATAAGCTTCTCATTGTACCTTTTAGTCTATTAAATCTCATTCAAAAGGCTTAACAATAACCAGGTTGGGGGTTTTGTTTTTTTAATCTTTGGTTTCTTAATTTTGAAAGTGAGGGGTGAATTTGTATGGAGGTGATCACTGTAATCTCAGGAGATGCACACAATCCTCCATCGAGGTTTTGCTTCTTTATGCTGGAGTGAGCAGAACCACCACAGCAGCAATAACAGTGAGCTCCTGTGTGACAGGGTTTCACATTGCTGCTTTTACCTGGCTTGTGCAGTGTCCCTTGTACAAACCCGCTGCGTGGTGAGTTACAGGTGACAAATTGTCTGGTTAAATTGGCCCTCTCAGATTTGACTGAGAGCCTGTAGAGAGCCCTTAGGTGTACATGTACCTGCTCTTATTTATGCCAGTCAAAGCAGGATATGGGAACTACGTGGTTTCTGCTGGTTGACGTGCTAATGGAGCACTTGGCTGGCCTGACACATCTTATGAAGCCTTGATCTTTTTGTGGGATTGGGTTGGCTTTTTTTTTTTTCTCTCAGCTAGTGAGGACAAACTGCAAGGCAAATAATCCAGTGTTGTGCATGAGTGTTGGGTGTTTAAAAAGAACCACAGTGTTCCTTATGGAGCAGAGTAACTCCAGAGTACTTAATTGCTGTGAACATGAAAAATTCAAAAATCACAGTGTGGATTGCCACATAACTATTGATCTATGCATTTTACTGCTGTGAATATTTCTTTTTTTAAACAAAGTGAAATTTGTGCGTGGCAACTGAAATCCAACTCTTAGTTACTTATGAAATATTGAACTAAAATATTTTATTTTGCTATTATTGTTATTATTATTGCTTTCCTATTATATGAAATGTCTGTTTTCCTCCAGGTTTGCCTGACAGGGAACAGTAAAATGCTATTTTATAGTTTTTTAGTAATGGTGGAGGGGGTGTTGTTTATTTTTGTTTTGATTTTATTTTTATTTTGTCATCTGTGAGGATTTCTTTCTGTCTTCTATATTCAGAACTTAACTTCTATGGAAAAGAAATGGGAAGAGAAGCTTTCCGTTGTTGTTACATTCTGTAACAACATCAGAATGAAGTGACAGCAGAGGTGTTGACAACAAATTGTTTTAACCTTTATTTAAAAATGTAATTAAGAAATGAGAAGATTACCTGAAAATAAAATCGTGGGGGAGAGTCTCATGCATGGCAAAATTTGCTTTTTCATTACTGCACTCTTTCAGCACTCATTTACATTGTTATTTCCCTAAGTCCCTGCAACTGTTAAATTATGCAAATCAAGTTACCATAATATTCAGTGCCAAAATGTTTTATTTAATAGCAGTCATTAATTTATTTCTCTAATCAAATCCACTAGGAAATCATTTTAAATGTATCATTTTGCTTATATAGGTCCCAGTTCAGCAGAAAGAAAACCTGTTGGGTCTTACAGTCATGGGATTTTTTTAACACATGCATGACAATTCAGCAGTGATGCCTCCCATCTTCCCTCCCATTTACCCAGTAATTTTGCATAATGAGAAAATCAAGTGACATGTTTAAATGTGACATGACCAGTTATTATATAATGCAAAGAATAACTACTATTGTTAATTCTCTTGCTCAAAGTGAAGCATTGAAGGAGAGGAGTTGAAGCTGACCTGAGAGAACTAGGGTAGCCCCTCTGAGAGGTGGTGAAGGCAATGCTAATGAGATTGAAAAAGGGAAAAAGGAGAAATTCTTGTATAGCTCCAGGTCTCTTATTCACGTGATATTTAGAATGGAGTACAAGAATATCTTGAATACAAATGCTGCAGTGAGGTAAGTTCAAGTGGTTTCTGGATCTCCCCAGGAAAGTGATATTTTTCAAAGTCTTAGCAAAAGGGAGGCAGGAGAATTTTCTGTTGATTCATCCTTCTGTGAAGTGTATTTCAAGTGTGCTGTTTAGAGGAGTGAGATTTTAAGAGGCATGATTTAGTTCACTGCAATCACAAGAAAAAAACATTATGGAGTTAGAGCTGCCCTAGGTTTTGGGAGGACTAAGCAAAATTTAAATGTTCTGTGATGTCATCTGAAAATACTATATGAGTAACATACACAGAATTTATTTTAGCAGAGAAAGCTATTGCATTTGAAATCCTGAATTTTAGGTATAAAATATGCACATATTTATAATCAAAACTTGGATACAGACAGATATTCTTTCACTTAACTTTAAACCTTGCACCCCCACCTTCATCCCAATACCTTATGGAGCTGTGACAGGAAATTAAATTCAGTGCAGGCCTCGAGATTGCAATCATCTCTTCTCCTGTATCTGACACATTTTTTACCTTGTTCTGTTGCAGGGAAGTTCTGGCAACTTGTTTGAAAATGCAAGTGAAATACTTTTGCAGGGACAACTAAGGTTACCTTTGCACCATTTAAAAGCCACAGGAAGCAGAATATCCTGTTGTCTTTGAGAACATGCAAATGAGATTCTTGTCTAATTGAAAAATAGAACAGCTCTGGGTTAATTGCTGGAAAAGACCAATTATCCAAATACCTTCAGTAAAAGAAACAGCACAACCCCTCTGCTATCTTTCTTCAAAGAAATTATCATCTTTAATCTGTAGCACGTTCACCAGAAGACTACATGGCTCTTATTATTCACCTTTGTGAATAACTGGTGAGATTGTTTCCCGCCTGCCTTGTTTGCCATTTGAAATTAATTGGAGTAATAGTTCTGTTGTCAGTGCCTTGCCTCTGAGCGTCCCTTCTAGTGACCAGTTGCAGATCCTTAAGCCCACGAAGTGATGGGAAATAGTAGGTAGAGGGCTATCACCTCATATTTTCCCATCTTCTATCTGTGCAATTTAATCCAGCCCTAAACAGGTTGATTCCTTCCACATCCAGTCTTCCTTCTCTTCTTTCCCTGCAGAAGTGTTGCTATAGGAAGCAGACGAATTAAAGGAGTGGATAACCCGATCCCCCTTCTTGTATGCTAAAGGGCAAAACAAGGCTGCCCTGGACTCCTCATGCTTCTTCTCTCCTGCTCCCCAGCAGCTGGGCTTCACATAGATGTGGCACAGAGGAGGAACATTCCTGACTTTAATCTTAAAAGCAATCTGTAAGTCTTCATAGGCTTCTTTGTATAATTGCATGTTTTTCATGCAACCCGAACATAAACAACGTGATAGGGTGTATGCATCTTCTTGCCTAGTAAATGGTGTTTACTTCAGGTAACTTGGTCTCTTTATATGTAAAGTATTAGAATTTAAAATACATTAAAAGAATAAGTAGGTCTTTTGAACAAATCTGCTTATATTTTGGTTTGAAAACTAAGAATTTCATCACTCTGAATCCTTACTTTCATGCTCAGGACAGGTTTTTTAGTAATTATTTTTGAAGTCAAAACCAAAATCTGAACAAGAATGGCACATAGAAAAAAAATATTAGCCAAAGTAATGCAAATTAATTTTTACTAATCTCTCCATATATATACATATTTTGTTGGGGCAGAATTAAATATACCCTGTATTATAAAATAAAACAATAAATAAAAGTAACAAGCAAAATTGGTAACTCTCTCCTCTCTTTCTCTACCTCTTGACTTTGTTCTCAACTAATTTCCTGTCTGTGATTGTGTATTTCTTCATTCCCAAGATATAATGCTCTCTGCTGAATCTCAGTGACAGGAAAGAATCTCAGCAGGTTTATTCTTTAGTGATCTGACCTTTTCCTCTGTCAACTTGTTTACTTAGAAGCAGTTCTGCATCTTTGATTCAGCTTGCAGTTTACTGAAAAGCAAGAAGCAAAACTTTTCTGTTTGCCTCTCTGCTTCTGTGCTCTTTAATTCCTGTTGCAGAATAATAGTTTGGAAGAATAAAGGGAGGTTTTTTTCTTGGTTTGTCTGTTGTTTTTTTTCCTAGAGCACGGGGTCTCGGGCTTGAAATTTTGTCGGCACTTTTTGTCTGTCTTGAAGTGCTGTTTGCCTTGATCCAATTAATTGGATCAAATGGAGGTAACCCAGCTGCTAGTGCCTCAGCTCCTGTCACTTCTACATGGAGGTAAAATGCAGTAGGAAGAGTCATAGCTCATCAGTCCTAGGCTTTTTCCATTTTCCTGGCTGAATTTCTTGGGGGTGATCTAGAAATACTGTTACAAACTAACCAACCTTGAGAGAAGCCAGTTGTGAGGGAAGCGTGTCTGTGGGCGTGAGGAATGAGGAGAGCCTCTGTCAAGGCTCACTCTCAGGAATAGTAGTTTTCATCTAGCTCTCCTTTCCTCCTCACCATGTTTTCATCTGTCCTCAGTGACCAAACTTGTCTTAGCTGAACTGCATCTACCTAATCTGCCTGCCTCTAGCACTTCATGTGGACATACATGATTTCCTGTCCATTTTGCTGGTCATGGACAACCATGTGTAATTATTGGAGTTTTGTAATCATAGTAACAGTGTTAAGACTAAACTCACACATACAAGTGGATTTTTTAAAAGCTAACATAACTTCCTTACCTGAAGACTGTCCAAAGCTCGGAAAGCACTGCTTTTATTACAATGTTTATTCTTGTCATGTATCACAGCATGTCCTATAAAACAATCAAGGATTATCCTTCCCTCCTTCTGCTGGTTTTACTGATTAAGTTTTATTTTTTAAATAATATGACACGGACTTAGAAGGTCTTTAAAGAGAGAAGTGTTTGCTTAAACTAATTACCACTTTGGAAATCATCTGTAGCTGTTCCTAGGCTTCTCCTCCTCCAGATTTCCCTCTAAGAACCTCTCTGCTCAAGGCTTGGGAGGATGTTTGAGGACCTCTCCATTGCCTGCAAGCGTTGAGCTATCTGAGGGTACCCAAGGTGACAAGGTAGGATTCTCTACCAGCACACAGTGAAGACAGCTGGGAAAAAGGATTTTTTTTTCAGAAGTTTAGCTATTCCCTGCCCTATTGCTGACCCTCTTAACAATTACCATTATCTACAAATAACGTGTCAGATACTCATTAAAGCCCAGATGCTTGAATTTGTATGACCAACTTCTTCAGGTTTCAGGAAAACTCTCAAAAATCTTGTGAAAAACGTAAGTGACTTATCAACATAACCATCTACACCCAGTTTGCACTCAGCTTCATTTCCCTGATAGCCATCTGCTATGCTGATGCACACTCTTGTGTATTAAAAAGGGAACTTAAAAAGTGGATAAGGGAACTTAAAGTGTATTTGCAGATTAGTTGCTTCTTTGTTGCTTCCCTCAAGAAGGCAGTGCCTAAGAGATTTCGTTTTGTTTTGTTGTTCTTTTTCCCCCAAGCATGTGGTGTGAATCACCTGAAGCTGTGCAAATGAAAGATATTTGTATTTTTTTACTTACAACTTCTACTCTTTTGTATTGTTTCATTTTTCTCCATAAACAGAGGGATTTGCGTACTTCGTTCTGAGGGTTTTTTACCAAGATATGATTACCTTATATGAAAGAAGTGGTAAATTATTTCAATATCCATGCTTATCTGCAAAGCACTGTTGTTCAAAATGTACAAAGGATAAACATTTGTAATGTTCAGTACCCTTTAATGACACTAGTTTTAAATGCCAATTGAAGCCATTAGTACCTGTTAATAGTCTTTGGAACAATCCACATGAAATTTTCAAGTGGTTTAGAATTTCTCCATTTCATCAGGTATGTAATTAAATTGGTATTAGTCAAAGAAATCTATGAAAATTAAATATATTCTATACTTATTTCTCGCCAAAGAATTAAAACTGCAAATGTATAAGAATTTCTTGTAAGAATAGATGGATTTTTTGTGTAACTTGGCAAGACAATAACTTGAAAGGAATTCTGACCAAAAAAGATCTCAGAAATCTAACTAACCTTATTCTGACCGAGTTAAGATAGTGCTGGTACAGCCTATATGCACCATCAGGCAGAAATTTCATGTTAGATATCTGTTTTTCGTGGTCATGAGACTTAGAATAAGTCTTGCTTGAAACTATACTGCTCCTTGTGATTTCAGTGAAGATCTAGTCATGAAAATGCTTTTTCTGAATGTGTTTGCTGGATGAGGCTGAAGCCTGACCACTGAACTAATTTTTGCATGCCACAGAACTGTAATCAAAAAGAGGTGGAAAAACTTGTATATTTGTAGGATTCAAATCTCAGCTTTTCTTACTGACAAATTATACTTGTTTGTTTTCAAGTTTTAATTTTTAATCAATGCTAGGTCTGCGTTTTTAACAGAGTGGAACCGTGTAGAGTCAGGGAAGCTGTTAACGTGTCTTTGAATGTTAAGGAACAATGTACTCTTAAAGTAATCTGAAGACCATTGAGATAATGTTGTATAAGCAAAATGTATGTCCTCTGTAATTATCTAGCACATTTGATTGAAGAAGGGATGAAAGTCCTAACTCTATTTTAGCACTTTGCATAAGATTGCTGACCATGGAAGATAGCAGAGCCCTTTTGACAGTAAACATGAAGAAATTAACTATATTGCTAAACAGTAATAAATAAACTGAAGAGGCTAGAAAGCATATAATGATCGTGCTTTGAATATTACTTCATTTGGCTTCATAGGAGTTCTAGAAACTGCTTGGTAGGTTTATAAACTTTATAAATTGAGGAAAATGCTCTGACCAACAGAAATGCAATAACAGCTAGAATTTACATTTTTAATTGTGTAGGAGCTGTATAAAATCCTCTCAGCCTGTGTTGTACCTAAAAAGTCTAGGAAGAAAGATGCCTGTTCGCTGAGATCTTTCCGATTCTATGTTATAGCATTGTAAACCTCTCAGACTTCTATTATTCTTTCCTACTAAACTTTTTCAAAAGAAGGCCAAACATTGAAAACAGCAGAGCATTGTGGTAATTAAGTGCATGGTACATAGTGTACTCAAAACCATGGTTTCTTTTCTGATTCAAAGATGCTGGTCTTTAGTTGACTGCATGACTGCTGATAGTAGACATCATTAGAAAACTGGTAACAATACTCACCTCTGTTAAATGTATTTGCTCAGCAGATGTGTATCTCTGAAAATGAAGTTAAATTCATACTTCACTCAGAAATTTAAGAAAGTTGTCTTTGGTATACAGTAGTCCTGGAAATTCAAGTGATAGCTGAATTAAACTGCTCTGTCAGGCATTTTTTTTGTATTTCTCACACCAAAATGCATTGCCCATCTAGAAAGCTACTGGAATGTGTTGCTAATTATTGTTTAAAAAAAGATTCATTTATCATCCACATAGATGACATTTCATTTAAGTGTGATGAATGCATATTTCTGTAAGAAGTGGGACATCCTGTTTCTATCACATACATCTTGGCAATTACTGTAGTGCTCTCTTCTAAGAACCAGGATTTTTGCAGATAAATATTTTTACCAAAGTGTGGTGCTTAAGAAAGTCACAGGTACTTGATGTTCTACAGATTCCCAAGAGAACCTTAGGGCATGTTCCACAGTGCAGAACTGTCCCTGGAAGCAGCAGTAGATCCTAACAGCCACGTGGATGATTTCTTAGGTTGGGCTAGTGGCCACAGTAGCAGGATCTCAATTCTCATACACTTTGCTGTGTTGGTGTGCCTCCAATGCTTTGTTGGACTCTGTATGTGAAGTGAATGCCTTTGGAATTATTTTGCCTCCTGTGTGGCCATGGTGGCAGCTCCAGCATTAAATGTCTGGTGATATCTTTGCCTCTTGGAGACATTTGTTTAACTGTGTAACATGAGCTTTCCCATCAGCTATTCATCATCCTCGAAAGGAAAGGAGTAGGTCATATAACAGCAGGCCAGGTTGTTCTCACACTTCCTCCCTTTAGAGCAAGGAAGGTTAAGAGGTGGAGATCTTGAAACAGGAGAATTTGTGATACCAAAGAAAAATTGAACAGAAATACCAGATTTTTTTCTACTTTAAACTCTGTTTGCAGTTTGGTTTATTGGTTATCCTTCAATTAGCTTGCTCAAAAAAGAAAAAAAGTGGGCAGATTATTTCTAGAGCTTTAATTTGTTTTCTAATTTCTTGGGCTGGGCTCTTGTTTTTGTGTGTATTTATTTTAAAAGTATGATTGGTATGTTAAAATACATTTCATGTGTTACTTTTCTTGTTAAAGCAATAGTGCCCTGACTACCCCTAAAGTGCAAGCCTCCACTTTTGAAGCACTCTCTCCGATTAACCTACCTGCCTTCATAATTAGAATAATCACATAATGTAATTTATAATAAAGTGAAGCTACAAGGAATGATGTAAAATCTATAACAGAATAGTCTGGTTTGGTGCTGATAATGTGTCAAATTGTGACATGATTTGGAAATACAGAAAATGGTTGTAAATGCGTAGAAATAATTTGTTGTTTGAGAGCAAGGACATGTTTTCAGTGCACGCGGATGTATCGTTTGATCAGGGCAAAAGAACAGAATATTTTTGGAAGATCAAACAAGCTGATGTACACAGTAGATTTTATAGTTCACCTAATGTCTGAGCCTTTTCTTCTAAAATTCCTCTGTCTCCTGTAGCTTCAACTCTGGGGATTTTCAGTTTATCAGAATCCTGTTCTATGTAACAGTCAGTGGAGTGACTGCACAGTCAGTTGTCATCTCATCAATGGAAGAAGCTGCCTGTGATACCAGAACAGCCACCATACTGCAATACCTTGAGGGATGGTCAAATCTGTACTTTTAAAAACATACACTGAAGATCTTTCAGTAATAGTCAAGTTATCACATAGATTAGAACCTGATCTTAAGGGTTATTTCACATTTCACTTCGATGTCATTTGGAATATTAAACTTGAACAGTGTCACATGCAGTCCTCCCTGTGGCCAGATAACTGGCTCCTCTGCATAAAGCAGATCAGTAGCCCACACTCAAGAAGAATTTCTTTAAGTGTAAGCACGCGTGTATAAAGGCTTGGTAGCTTCACAAGTACCAGGTAAAATTTAACAAACAAAACATAAAAAACACCCCAAACAATAAAAATAGAATCAAGTCCCCTTTGGTTTGTATCAGTTGTTGTACATGCTGAGTAGTTTAGAAATTCCCTCACTTAGTCATCAGTGAATAATATGACAATCTTTCAGCATTCTCTTGGGGAAAAAATATATATATATTTGAGTTTAAAGCAAATAATTGTAAAGTCGAGGACATATTTCAGATGTATTTCTGTTCCAGTTGGCATTTTAAACAGCAGACTCCTGATTTGTGGCATTTGGCTCAGGTAAGGGAGGGGGATTGCTTTCGGAAGGGCAGAGGAGATATTCCCGCACATACTCCAAAAGCACCAGCAGAGCTGCCCTTCAGTGACCCTGCCGTTTGTCCTGGCCTTTGCACATGCCTTCCCCCAAAGCACAGGCACCATGACACAGCCTCAGATCCTCCTGTTCTCTGGCCTGTCTTAAACCCTGCCAACACTTGTACACTTACCTGAATGTGGAGAGGAGCTTTGTGCCAAGTACTCAACATGAATGTAGTGTGTGGCTTCTTCAGTTAAGGCTTCCCAGCTTTTCTCTGAACGGTTAAGGCTGGTATGGTGGCTGGAAAATAAGAATGTAAGAGTTTGCTGCTACCTGCTTGTTTGCTTTACCTCTGCTGTGTTCTTCAGCTGTCAGTCCATGTAGTCTGTTGATAAAAGGAGTTGGCACTTCAGCCACAACACCACCATATTTGTTTCTGCTCTTCTGTTTGAACTCTGGCTTCTTCATATTTCAATACATTTAATAGTTACCATTACATGTGGCAATCTGTTTCCATATCAATGGAAATAAAAAGGCCAAAAGCAACTCTGCCTTTTTTTAAGTGGCTTGCAGCTGAGCTGGATGCAAGACTAAAACTTCCAAGCTGAACCCTTAACATCTGCATTTCAAACCATTACTACTTTCTCTCTATTTGGCTCTGCACAGGCCTGCTTCTTCAAAATTGCTGTTATCCCGTGTCTCAAACACGTGATCAGATCACCCAAAATCATGGCTGACTCTCCTATAGACATAATCTGTGTACTTCCTAGAGAGCAGGAAACATTCTTTCAAAGCTTTTTTTAAAGGATGATGAAGGTCTGGTAAAAAATGTGACAGAACTGGATTTGTAAGTCTGAGGAGATACGACACTCTTGGACTCATTCTATAATAATTAAGTTTTCTTAAGTTGCATGCTGCTGGAAACTTGATTCCTTTCTGCGTGTCCCATATTGGGTTTTGTCATTCCATGTAGCTGTTTTTTTCTTTTTGAACTTGTGTGGCATGTCTTAAACTGTATGTAAAATACGATATGGAGATTGTATCAATGGCATTTCTAAACATAACATTTCTGGTTTCCTTTTCCTACTTTGATGTCAGGGTTTTGACAGTTGCCCTTTACTTGTGTGCCTACATGCCGCATTTGGAAGCCCAGCTCATATGCCATATTCTGTCTTTAAAGCCATATTATTTTTCCTTTGGCATTTTTTATCTTTTTTTTTAACTCTCAAGTGATTATGAAAGGGGGGGGGGGTTGTTTGTTTATATTTATTTCTTTATTGGCTTTTTCATCCCCCTGCAGTAAGTTTGTCTGCAATTTAATAGCTTCTTTTTTTGTTGTTTTTTTGGGGTTTGTTTTGTTTTGTTTTTGTTTGTTTGTTTGTTTTTTGTTTGTTTGTTTTTTAATGTTTTTAGGAAGTGGAGATTAGCAGTGCTTCCTATAGAAATGTCCAGGTAACAAATTTAGTACCCTCCTGGTGAACAGCAGGGAAGAGAAAAGACTTCCTTGGGAGCATTTAATTTGCTTAAGAGGACTGTCTTTTCAATTGAAGGGAATTTATTATTATGAAAAATCAAAAGGCATTCAATCTTCTTGGTGATAAATTGGCTTGTTGCAGTCAGACAACACTTATTCCAAAGACAAGGGCATGGATAAGCTTTTAAACTGAAATGTGTAACAGACAAAGGGAATGTGAGTTTCTAATTGTGTGGTTGCCAAGCTAGTTGTGGGGTTTTTTTTTTAAACTTGAGTAATCTGAAGCTGAATGATTCTGAGAAGGAAAATGAAGCTGGTGAAGGGTCTGGAGTGCACATTCTGTGAGGTGAAGCTGAGGGAGCTGCAGTTGTTTAGTTTGAGAAAGAGGAAGCTCCAGAGTGACCTTACCACTCTGCAATTCCCTGAAAGGAAGGTGTAGCCAGGTGGGGATCAGTCTCTTCTCCATGGAAACCAATGACAGGACGAGAGGACACGGTCCTCAACTGCACCAAGACAGGTTTGAGTTGGATATTCGGAAGAATTTA
>WAAE01028974.1:0-11937 GCA_013400495.1 Nicator chloris | reverse complement strand
TTACACACTGTCAACCCTCCAAGTGAGGGGTAGCTCCTCTGTGGCTGGACCAGGGGCCACCACAAACAACTAGTGCAGTCAGGCATCTCTTTAAGCTCACGTGAACTAAAAATGGGGTTATAAAAGTTGTTTAGCATTCTACAAAACACAGATATTTAAAATACCAATTAATTTATTTAATCTGCTAAGAAGCAGCAGTGGCAATATATTGTTGGAGGTCTGTGTGTTTTTATGATTTTACAATAAGTAATATTTTTAGATCTTTGCAATTCTTAAGTTTCTACCAGGATCCAAATTGGCTGGAAAATTGAAAAAAATATTTGTTTACTTTTCTTTTTAGAATTTAGGTGAAATTGAGCTGATGAGATATATATACATAGCTAATGCTATTACTTTAGACAGCCTTCTTTCTGAGCACAGAATCAGGTGCCTTCAGTTGACCTGACAGTGTGCTTGCACTAAAAACTTAGTACTGTCTTCTGTAAGTGGTTATGGCAAGTGACAGCTCCTGAGTATGGTGGCACCAGGTGAATATTTTTCTTTTAGAAAATGACATTGTTGGAAATTAAACTGAACAACATCATTTCACATAAGAAATGCTTTCCTCTTTCTGCAAGGTTGAAAGTTGAGTTGCCCTAGTGTTCCACCTCAGTCAGCAGTGCTGTTGTTGGTAGTGTTATCATTTTGACCTAGTTACAGGATTGAGCAGCCAGAGCAGTACTTGGCACTTGGGGCAATTAAAAGGGCTCTCACAAGCCTGATTAAACAGCAGCATAATTCACCAAAATGTATAGGAGCAAAGAGCTTCTTCCAAGTATTGCCTTAAGTTTTAGCTTTCATATTTTCCAGATTTTGTACTGCATTAGTATGTAACCTCATATAAAGTGTCAGCAAGTTCTCTTCACAGGGTAGTTAGACAAAACAGTCCTTTTCCAGGTGAGAACCAAGAACACCATTGCAGCTTCAGGGCCAGAAATATAAACAACGGTGAATTGAGGAGAGTAATCTGGGAGGATGGGACTTCATTACCTGAAGCTGTAATTGAACAATTAACCCCAATATGTAAATGGACCAAAACTTTGAAAATTGTGAGAACTCATAACCCATCATCCATCTTGGGTGGAGCCACAGCTAAGCTCTTGTACTGCCTAAGATGTATCCTTTAAAGACCTTTTAATATGCACCTAGTTTATTCCTTTAATTCTGTCTGGCCTCTATTCTAGGTCAGTCTCTCCAGGCATCTCAAGCACTCCCTCAGCCTCTGTTAATGTTGTACCATGTATGACAGAATTAATGCACTGTCAAGTTCATGTAGTTATGACAGGTCTTGTAAGACCTTGAACTTAAGTTTCTACTATATCTAAAAAAAATAGTATTCTGATGTCTGCCCCCCTGCGTGGTTCTGACATTTAATGGTTTTGAGGAATTTGAGTGATGTTCTTTTAGTATATGTTACCTTTTTTTTCCCCTCTTCTAAATAGTAACTGAAACAATGGTCAGGTCCACTGGAGGTCAAATAGTACTTTAAATTTAGAAATTTTATGTTACATTTTCAGCATACCACATTAAAAACATGAGTACCAATGCTGTCAGAAACACTGTCATTTTAATATAATGCTGATTTGGTTAATCAGGATTTCTTATTCATTCAATATGCATATTCCCCTCCTGTTTGCTGCTAATAGATGTTGGATTGCTCTCTGAAATTGTGAACACTTTCTGTATTTGTGTGATTAAACCTGGTTTTATACCCAGATGTTGTAAATACAGTGGTAACCAACATAACTGGCCTGTGAGTATATCTGGTGTGCTGCATCCAGGAATTTAATATATTTCATTTTCATTATGATTTTCATATATTTTGGCCTTCACTGAATACACACAGCTATGACAAAAGTGAATACAAGTAATAAAGCTTAATTTTTAAGGTGAGGGAGAGAGAATAGTGTTTACATAAGACCAAACATATCTGAATTGTCATCAAAATGTCTTTTTACATATAGCATACTTTGAAATATTCCTAAGTGATAATATTTATACATACAGTTCCCAAAAATTGAATCCATTTTAAGTCTTAACTCCTTGGGATTTTAAATCTGCCATTGTAAGCATTATTGCTCTGTGATTCCTTTCCTTATTAGCAGCTTGAGTAAATTCACAGCCCTTAAACCATTTTATTTACAAGAACCCTTACCACATAGCCTGGTGCATCTACTGTTGGTTAAGGTACTTTCATTTACCATAGTTGTGCAGTTACATGCTGACAGATCTGATCACTTTTATTTAACTATTCATAAAGTAGATGTCAGGATTATATTCACAGAGTCCAAACAAAAAAACCCCACCAACCAGACAAAAAATAGACAATGTTTCAGTACTTCACAGTCCAGAGACTGTGAAGACAGAAACCATTTTAAATTATGTGTCATAAGGCGTGCTTCATTTCCAAAAGGATTCTTTTGTACTTTTGCACAGGACAAGATAAACTAGGTTATACTTAAGTGACCATTAAAATAGTTTGATTTCCATTCTTTAAAAGAACAGAAAAAACCTTGCAGCTTTTTCTTACAGACTTATATTTGTGTATTTCTTCAGCAAGCCACTGCTAAGTCAGTAAAGAATTTGCTTAGAATATTGCTGTAAACCACTACTAAAATACTTATTTCAAATTTGTATAACTAAACAGATACTAATTGAGTTTATTTTATGCTTTAGCGAACATGATAGCAAATTTAATATAAAACTACCATGGAAAAGTACTAATTTAAAGCACTGTATGCATGTAAACAGCATTAGTGTTGAATCCTAGATTATAAATAGTGACTAAATAAAAATTTCCATCAACACAGTAACAGATAACTTGCCATGTTTCCTCCAGAAGGATTATTGCAGAAAACTTCTTTGATCCTTACTCAAGTAAAATTGCAAATTGCCTAACTTGTCGTTTTAGCACACAGCCTCATTTTCCACCAGTACCTGGCTCAGGGGCTGCATACCCTTCGCTAACCTTTGTCTCCTTTATTAAACTGCCTATTGAATTGTCAGCTTAGATTTTGAAGTGTACTGTGATGGAGTTTGAAGTTGATGTTATAGCCTCATAATGGCATTGTCGCCTTAGCAATGGCACTGTAGAAAAGAAATGTAGAAAAATATAGAAAAAATAACTTAAGAAAATTAATGTGCTGTGGGAGGAAAAAGAGGATGATACAAAAACTAAAAGTTAAAGTAATGAATTGAAGCAGAAAATTTGAGCAAGGTCATCCAGTGTGTTAATTATTGCCCGTATTTAGAGAGAGCAGGCCCTTGCTGCGTGGACACCTCAGTGATGTAACTTGATAGGTCAGGAAAAGCTGATGGTAGTTCCATTTAGCTTCTCATATTGGCTTTTAGAGCAGGAAGACTCATTACATGGGAAAGTATCCTGAACATGCTGAAACAGCAGATGTGCCACGCATGTGAGAAAGAGGCTGCTAAAAAGGGAATGGAAGGAGAGGTGGTATTTTGGTTTTTTTCCTTGTAAAACGGTGCTGCTTTCAGAGAAAAATGATTCTTTAGTTATTTCTAAATTTATCTGTGTTGACAGGTTTCCAGTAAGACTGCAAAACTCTCTCAAGACCACTCCATGTATCTACACTGCCCTTTTAGAGTTTAAGCTAAGACTGCTGTCTGCAGATCTGCCCTTGCATAAGTGCAAGGAGCCCTTCTTTGGAAAATGCCACAGCCAGTTGTTTGTCTGCCTTTACTAATGTTACGTATAGAGATGGCTGGGCCATATGACTGATGAGGGTGCCCTTGAACATACGTAAAAGTACAGGCAGAGGGAAGATGTCTTTCCAAGAGTACTGATTTTATCACCCCAGGCTTGATCCTAACTGCAAAGCTGACATTAACAGGCAGTACAGTAGGAGCAGCTCTATAGGTGAATTGTGTTGAGGACCCAGCACACATACAATGTATATTTCAGGGTATTTTGTGTTTAGACTAGCTTCAGCCTGGTCCCATGGAGTGAATGCCCATTAGCAGTCCTGGGTGTAACTGCTGGCTTGGCTTGATCCAGAAGGAATTTGGTTCATGCTCCGAGATACCTGCGATTGGAATCCAGGTACAGCTGGTGTGGGAGGATGGACGTCTGGCATCAAACTGCTCCAAATAAAGACATGAATGTGGACAAACACCTTGACTCCATCAGTAAACTGGAAATTTGGGTGTCTGTACTCCAGAATTTTTCTTCCCAGAGCAGCATGGCAGAGGTTGCAGCAACTGGGCTGCTACCATTTGGTCTAAGTCTTGAGATTATTTCCCCAGAACTCTGCACAGTTCTGTACTCAAAATCCTTTTACCTTTGTTGTTGTTGTTGTTGTTGTTTATTTGGGGTTTCTTTGGGGTTTTTTTGGCAAGTAACACCCTTTTGAATACAGAAAAGCTCATCACTGCACTGCTTTAAAGAAAATCTTGACTTTTCGTAGATGTCGCTTTTTTTTTCTCTTGAAAAAAGAAAAATGCATTTAAAAGGTACCTTTTACCTTTACAGGTACCTTTCCTGTGTAAGTTGCAAAACCCACCAATATTGACAGTAAGGTATACTAGACTCTTAAAAGAGCAAAACTTTGGTATGGGCATCTTTTTAAATTGTCTAGAATTCATTAGATCTGAACAGAAGTACAATCCTGTGTGCAAAGTCTATGTATGAAAATTACAGAATATCTTCCATTATTCCAAATTGCTTTCATCTCCTGACTGTTGCTGCTTCTAAAAATATTTTCTGTGGCACAGTATGAAAAATGATACTTTAAATTCCAGTAAAAGCTTTTTGCCTTGTAGCTAGTCTTTTTTGTTTATTCTTGCTATTGATGCATCTGTCATGATGATACTGAAAAGACTTTCACTGACCTGCATTTAATTTTCTACCTGAATTTAGGCCACTGAGCATTTGGGACCTGGGGCCTTACAGGCCCCTTTAGTGTAGTACTAATTGTTTACTATGATTTTTTTTGTGCATTAGAACTATCTTCCTTCAGCTGTATAATTTTGTCATACATAGTTTCAATAGCACAGGGCAGTATTCTTGGGTTTGAAGCTTCAACTGCATGACGGAGTCTGCATCTCTTTCTGGTGGGCCTGATGGTGGTTCAAATAGAAGTAGTAATAATACAAATAATAGATGCCGTGAAGGAAACCTCAATCTTTTGCTCCCAGGCATGGTAATGTTAGCATTTGTAGTAAGAATAACATGATTCTTCTTGCTGGTTTACAGTGGTGCTAAGACCTCTAAGAAAACAAATCTTGGGGATTACTTATAGTCGAGATATGTTAGTTACATAGCCAAAATTTATTTTTTCAAGACTGACTGATTTCTCTGTTCTTACATTTCTCCATCTCTTAATTCAAAATAACTGATACTCACTTTGAGAAGAAGTTCAAAATAATCCAGTAGATTGAATGGTCAGATAGATTTATACCGTTCACATCATGGCAGTGCTGGGGGAAACATTGTAGAATATATCTGATGGCAATTAAAATCATGACACTTGATCACTGCTCACATGAAATATAATTTACATCAGTGTCTCAGCAGCTGTTACATGAGTGTGCACTTCAGGGTGAGACAGGATGTATTTACTTCATGGGTTATTGTTGTAAGGATTTCTTAATTAGGATTCATTTCTTATAGGAGGTACTGAAACAGCTACAAGGAAGTATTGAAGATGAGGCAATAGCATCTTCTGGACAAATAGACTTACTGGAACGACTTAAAGGTAAATCTAGAATTATGTTTTAAATAGGTTCATTTCTTTTTCATTTGAGATAAAATTTTTGAAGTCGTTTGTATCTTCTTTCCAGTGCTGACCTTAATGATTAGGCATAGCCTCAGTGCCTAAGCATTTTCGCTAAACATTTTAAGACACATTGTCAAAAAAAAAAAAAAAATCTTTTCCATTTGTATTTTTGCTACTGTTACTCTAGGATTTCATATTAATTGCTTTTGATATAACTCACATTTCTTTCTTCAGAAAAAAATCCATATAAGTTAATGTTGGTGTAGTTCCACCAATTTTCTAAACTTGTTTGCATGTCCTGCCCTCTGCATGTCATATTCCTGGAATTGGTTCTGTCATGCTGCAAATTTATGACCCCTTCCCTATAGCACATGCTGGAATGTGTATCATCCCATCGTATGGGAAGAGCCAGCAAGCCCAGAATGCTAACTCCCTGTATACATCCATTATCCCTGCCATTGACCCAGAAATTTCATAGAGATGTCTACATTTAAGAGCCCTGTGATGAACAGAGTCATCTGTTACATGATAGTGAAGCTTTTGCAGATCTCTGGAAAAGAAATTGTTTGGAAGTGGGCCACAAGGTAGTTCACATGATGTTTATGCAAAACTCTGCCCATTTCTTAAGTCGTCCGGAAAGGAGGCAGGCAGGCTTTTGTGAGGATACTGTTCTGATTGCCAGGATTGCAGTTTGGCCATCTGCTCAGATAACTGCTGTTCTCCAAGTCCACCATATCCATTGTTTTTGTTCACAGTATTTTCGCTGCATTTCTGTGGAAAATGTTTCCATTAAAAAAACCCCATAGATTTGTTCAGAAATTAAGAAATTAAGATAGAAATCATCTTTTAGCTTTGTGCTGCTGAACCTTCAGCTCTGAAAAATGTTTGCTGTTTATTATCCAGAACTGAATTTGGAAAGCACCAGCTTCGCTGGGGTGAAGTTAAGGCCAAAAGTGTCCGTGCGCTCGTATGGGAGCCGGGAAGGGTCCGTGTCAAGCCGCTCAGGGGAGTGCAGTCCGGTCCCCATGGGGTCATTTCCCAGAAGAGGCTTTATGAATGGAAGCAGAGAAAGCACTGGTTATTTAGAAGAGCTAGAAAAAGAGAGGTAAATTTATTTGTTTATTCCTCCAGTATGGATTGACTTTTGTTTTTAATGTGGAAGTTTACTGACGTACATAGTATTCATATCATGAATATAGTTTTGATCAATGGTGTATTTACCTGTCATTTACATTAACAAGTAAAAAACCAGGAATCTACATTTTATTTAGATGCACATGCAGAAAAATATATTAAAAAAAAGAAGAGATATTCAGTTTCAACTGCTTCTTCATATATGTATTTCATTTTTACTCTTTGTTGGCTGAAGGTTTTTTTTATTTTGATGAGCACGTTGTCAGTGTCTGAAATACATTTACACAGCAAGGGTGGAGCATTCTAACCACCCTCATATGTCCTCACTACTGTTAATAAATGCTGAAGCTCTTGCAATGTGATGGTGAAATCGCTTTCTCTCTTTTACAAATGGTTATTAGGTACCATAACTGGTTTCTCAATTATTTACTATTAGCAGACATTTACCTAGTGACTCTACTCTCTCAACAAATGTATCAGGTAAACAAAACACATGTTCTTATCTTCAAGATGTTGTTCCCATAAGATGTTTTGTGTTGACAAAATCCTGGAATTTCTTTTCTTGAAAGGCAGTGGTACCCATTTATAGGAAGAACATACTTTCAGTATTATTTCTGCACATATTTCAGAACATATTTTCTGTATTATTTTCATAATACAGAATTGTGGCACTTTATCAGTCACTTACAAAGGAGATGCAAAGTAAGAGATATGCAGCTGTTTCCACTGAAGCCATCTTTATTTCTTAAAATGAACCTGACTGATATACCAGATGTTTTGAGAAGCCCATCTGCAAGACAGGGTTTCCTAAAGATTTGATCCTACTTAATGGATGGGATATCAAGCTGTGGGGTGCAAAACCAAATAAACTGCAACACAGTTTTTATGCCTAGTAGACATTAACAAGCAAAAAAATCCATTTTGAAGTTGTAATAGAAAAGCTTTGAGTGGACAATGAGTGGGTTGTGGACAGCCCTCTAAAAACCCCTCCTCTTAAAAGATTTGCTCTGGAGTTCAGTAAAATTTTTTGCAGCCAGGACCTGAAAGGAGTATCCTTTTCTTCAAGATGCTGTGTCCAGGTCCCTTTTTTGGTCCTATTAGCATAATCAAAGTAACTTCCCATGGGTCCGTATTAGCTCGTTCTAGCAGCCACTCTATTTTTCCTTCTCCTAGCCAGGACTACCACTTATGGTATTTGTTCTGTTGCATAAAATGTAGATTCCTGGGGAGCTGTATAAGAATATTTAGGAATTTGGGATTCTACCTACTTTCTCATCTCAGTCTTCAAGAGTCTGATGTGTCTGTTATTTAGTGTCTTAACAAACTGCATTTGTTTGTATTCTTCCAGTGCTGTGTTTTAGTACAGATGATACTAAAATCTTTAAACACTGTTGGAACTTTCAGTGTGGTTCCAGTGAACTCCTGCTCACTTGGAACAAGCAGCATTTATAGCAGCCAGAGTTCTTTAATATGGTTAGCACCTCTGATTTATGATCTGTGATCCTTCCCCTCCGTGGAGGATTCTGAGGTGATAGTTCTTTGGACATTTTTCTTGGAAGTGAAGTTAGCTTAGGCAGTGAACCAGTCTGTGTTCCAAATAATGCTGGAGAAAACGAATAAGGATGTTTTCATTTCAGAGTAGCTTAGGCCCTGTTACTGTTGTAGTTAATGGAGTAAATATTGGTGCTGTGGAGAAGATGGATCTATGGAGGAATGGCCAGATCGCATCTGGCTTCATTATTAGTGAAATGATGGATAATCCCAATGCTCTGTTCTTTAAGCTGTTTCAGGGTACATTTGGAAGCATGTAGGGCATTGATGAGAACCCTGGGTAGCCAAATGAATCAAAACTTGGGAGGATATAGGACTGTGACTAAAATCACTACCATTTCTAAAAGAAAATTAACCACTTATTTTCCTGCGTTTTGGGTCTGTTGTTTGGCATATTTACTAAATTTGTGTGTATCTAAATGTATATATTTGCTAATGGATTGTGGATTTTTGCACTTAGACTTTCAAGAACTTGTGGAACTTGACAAGGCTAAAATAATTTGGAATAAAATAACACTTTTCAGAAATACGCAGCAGGAGGCCACTACCACTCAGTATTTTAACACACTGGCACAATATATGCTGCTTATGGCAACAGTGTTAGTGTGAGGACTAAATGATGTATTTAAATATTTAGAGCAATTTGTTGGGCACCTGGCATGAAGTCAGGGTCAACCACCACACCTGACTGAAAGTGAACTTGGGAGGGGAAGAAAATTTATCAATTGATTCACCTGCCAGAATAAAGATTAAATTATTGGTGCATATCTTGTTTGCTTGGCTCTCCTTTAATTCCAAAGTTTAAAAAAAAAAAGAAAAAAAAAGGGTGAAAAATGGGCAGTGGCAGCACTATGCTTTTAAATTGCCAGTTTAGAATTCTCTAATAATGAGATATCTCTTGCTTTCTCTGGCTATTTCCAGGTATACTTGGTAAGAGGTGTTATATAAACAACAAAATTTTTCAGAGTACATTGCAGGTGATTTTTTGTGTTTGTCCTTGGCAATTTAACAAATTCAATAATATCACCTTTTAAAATTCTGTAATTTGCCACTAAAGATGACAGTCTTCTGAGAAATTTTATATGAAAATGTTTGTATGTCTTCTTTGTTCCTTCTGGTTTACACCATTCCTTTTTTATTTCTGTAGTGTTGATTTGGAGCATTTTCTATCTCTTGGCTTCGTTCTTCCATTATAGTTATCTCCTTTTGTCTGGCTGGTAAAACTTACCTCCAACTTTACAGCATCAGCACTGGTTTTCAAGATTTTATTTTATCTCCCACCAACTGAAGTGAAAATATTAATTATAGTTGTAATTTACATAATGCAAGTAGAGTAGCATATGGTTTGTTTCCCTTCTCCCTTTTAGCCAAGAATAATACTGACATAATTATGCAGAAAATACTTCCAAAAGAAGTGAAGAGTTTTCTGCGTTCATTCAGCTTCCTCTCTTGTTGGGAGCTTGAAAGTACCACATGAGAAGTCTTTGAAAAACCCACCCTTCAGAAGAACAGTTGGAATTGAAAACCTTTTGTCAACTCATAAAGACAGTGTAAAGTTCCAAAAGCTTTCTCCATTTGCTTTGCTGAATTCTCAGTGAACTTGACAGGCTATGACAGAGAACAGAATTTTCTCAGATGCTGTGAAAGTCCTAATGTAAACATCTTGGGGGTATAAAAAAGATGGAATAACTGCACTGTTTTTTTCCATCTTGTTTTTCATGACCAGTAGTAGCTCTTCCACTTTAAATTCTCTCCTAACCCAAAGAAGCTCCAAGAGTCTGAGAAGCTGCTCTTACTTGTTGGAATAGTATCTGAGAGTAATGTGGGGTACAGCTTACCAGACACATCTACAGAAAACTGCTGCTTATTGCTGCTTATTTTCAAGGAAACTGAAGTGCAGCCTGCTGTAGTTGTAGTGACCCTTCAGGTTTTGCACTGAGAGAACTTAAAGGCTGTTAAAATCTGAATTCTCACAGAACAGTGATACCAAACTAGTAATCCCAAATGAAGCATCACTTCAGAAGACAAAATGACAGTATTAAATTAAACACGTTGCCCTCAGGTCATACATTATGTTGTTTATGCAGCATTGGTCTTTCCTAAGTTATTTTCTTGCTTCTAGCGTCCATTGTGCATGTCAAAACAGATTGAATGACACACTGTCTCACATACTGAATACCCTACATTTCGTAAGAGGAGCTTAATTACGTTTTCTTAGCTGAAAGTAATTCCTCCAGTTTCTGCTACCAGTTCTTTGACATCCAGAGACAGAATTAGTCAGTCCTTTCACATTTGCAAGTCCTCAAAAGTAAAAATACTTTTTATAAGGATTGCATTATTGTGCTTTTGCAAATTTTATTTCACAGCCTGGACACAACTGGTGCCTGGGCAGTCAAGGTGGTAAAAGGGGAAGCTGTGCAGAATTCCACTCTGTCCAGAGATTAGGCACCAGGGCTATGTGGCAAGAGAATGGACAGGTGGGAGGGAAAAAAAAAAAAACTTTCTCAACAAGCTTTTCCCAAGCACCATCTATTAGTTTTGCCTTTAGTCTGTCCAAAGGAATTTTGGAATTTCTGCGAGCCACATCCTTGTGAGTGAAGAATTACTGCTGTCTTGTGATATTGCTCCAGTTACCTGCCAAATTATGGTAATTATTTGTTACTTCTTTTCAATCGTTTTTATTGTAAATCTTGGCATCCTTAAAACAAATCTGTTTCAACATGACTGTTGGATCAAATCTGGAGATGTATGTCATTTTGTTCATGTTTACAAACATTTAGCACTCTTAGATGTGTGTAGTTTTCCAGTCTCACGTTAAAGGGAGGGATCCTCTCTTTTAATTTGCCATCTGCACACAGGCCAAGCCACTTCTGTTGCATATGGACTAAATGTTAAATCATCAAAATTAGCTTGAAACATTTTAAAGCAGGAAATAAGTTGAACAGATTCTTTAAAATACAAATTTTGAAATTCTTTCTTCTTAGTTTTGTGTGGAAGATGGATTACTTTCTCAAATCATGTCTGTGATGCATTATCAAAATAGTCAGGGGAAACTTGTATTTCTGTTGTATGCTGTGTAATTGTTCTTTAATGACTTACAGTAATTATCCATAATGTGTTTGTGTGCTTTATAAAGGTTCATATGCTCTTGCTCAGAAAGGCCACAGCAGAGAGGGATGCAGAAGTTCAAAGATGGGAAATAATACTGGGCAAACTTGTATCCAGCTTTCTGTCTTCTGACTAAGTGTTGATTTTGTCATTTTTTTCTGTTAATAAGCAATATTAAAACATCAGAAGGAAGAACAGTACTCACAGAAAGCATTATAAAGAAAATAATAAACTTGTATTAAAAAAAAAAACAGCTTTTCTGTTTATTCCTACTAACCAGATTTTGCTGGAAAATTGTAATATATATTTTTAGGAATATGGTAGCCATGAGCATTAATTCACTATATTAATAAGATTTAAAATTATA
>WAAE01028962.1:0-15830 GCA_013400495.1 Nicator chloris | reverse complement strand
ACCCTGACAGGGAAGAATTCCTTGTTAATATCTAAAACTCCCCTCTTGGAGTTTAAATCTGTTCCCTTTTGTCCTATCACTATCTGGCTGTGCAAAAAAGTCACTCTAGATTTTTTTTTCAGGCTCCCCTCAAGTGCTGGAAGGGCCTGTATTGTCTCCCCAGAGCCTTCTCTTCTCCAGCCTGAAAAATTCTCATCTCTTCTCAGTCTGTCTCCACAGCAAAGGTGCTCCAGCCCCTACAGAATCTTCTCTCTTTCTGGGGCAGTGCCAAAGGATAAAATATACTGATTTAATGAATGGGTGTGTGAATTTTAAACTCTTACTTCCCCATGATGGTGTTGCAAATTATTTATTTTCACCTGATTCATAGATGGGTTGAACAAGGGCCTTCTCTTACCTAAGGCCTTCTGAACAGAGCACTCTAAATGAGAAGAAAAAGATCAATGAGAGGTGATGATACTACACCAGCAGGTCTATCCACTGAAGGACTGATGTTCCATTATTCTGAATGCCTCTGAATCTCTGTTTTCATTCTGCTATCCACGAAACAAAGCTGACGGTTCTCCCTTATTGACTGCTCCAGATCCATAAATTACTCTTCTTCCTCAATATAGATGAGGTTTTCAGTGAGGCGAGGGAGCCAGGCTGAAGAAACCAAGCTCCTAAAACAAGAGACAGATGTCTGAACCCATGATTCACAAGTGATGAGCTGCAATTGGGCCATGTAGACTTTGAAGAAATTCATTACATTTGTATCTCTTCTGTAGGGGGAGGACTTTCCTCAAAGATTTGTATGACCTTGCTAAACCCAGATAGGTGGTAATTGAGCAGCAACTACTTCTTCAGAAGAAACAGAATAAAAATATTGAAAATATTGACTCACCCCAAAGGCAGTGAGCAGCACTTTGGTCTTTGACCTCTAAGCATCCTAGGGTAGTCAATAACCTGGCTGTTAGATGCTATGCCTGCCACTGATTTTGATTTGGGAGTAGTTTAACCTTGAACCAAGATCTAAGTAACCACGGCAACAGGAAGTTGGCCTCTCCATCCAAGGAGTGGGGATCCATAAATCAAGGACCCTAATGCAAACACTGTGTGCAGGTAGAGATTTGAGAGGATAAGTGGTTTGTGGGGGATTACCTTTGAAAAAATGAATGATTGTCCCTTGATATGTTGAAATACAGCTTCACAGACTTTTTTCTTTTTTTATCAATAGAGGTCAACAGGTTACAGCTGCACGCTTTCATACGGCTCTTTATATAGGCCCTTCAGTTTAATTAGAACCAGATGTTGAATTTATAAGGTTGTTAGCATTATTATGTACCATATGCCCGTGCATGTATGTGTGTGTGTATTGATACACGCACCCACATGTGCACATTTCTTGTGCACCCACTACACTCGTGAATAAATATTGTTAAGGCACAAACCCAAGCACTGTGTAGTGGTGAAACCTCAGGTGTGCATACACACAGTTCCAAAGGGTAATTACCTAGTCAAATATCTCACTTATTCAGTGGGACACTGCTTTATTCCATGTATAGAGCTCACCTAATGAACAGCTATTTGGGAGCTGGATTTTCCTTTTGCTATTTAGTGCGTGACATCACGTCTCATTTATTCCAAATTTCTAAGCCTTGGTATGAATAGATGAATGTTTCATGAATGTTGATAATTTTATTTTCACAGGACTGCTCTTGAGATGAGGGGTATATTATTGTTCTCATTTGCAGCAGAGAAGCCGAGCAGAGAGAGATTGAAGTTTAATGGATACAATTTGAGATGCTCAATACTAGATTTGAGGCTCTGGAAAGATGTGTGGTCTAATAGGCAGAGACTGCTCTGTTTATCTCCACCCAGCTGTGACCTGTAACACTGTCTCACGTGTGACTATTTCTGCCCTTTCTTGCCTCCCTTAAATTCACCAGGTGGTATCAGGTCATGGTTTCATCAGTTTTTTCCCAAACTGGCCCATTCTGTAGCCCCTTCTTTCAGACTCCTCTCACTGTAGCATTTCTGTGGCTGAATCTGATAGGGATCTCTTCCACAGTTTCTGAGACAACCCACAGATCTGCTGATATTTCTCATTTTATGTGCCAGAAAAGTAAGTTCATAGGGACTGTTCATGGCAGCTCCAAATAGCAAATATAAGGAATTTTTGGTTGGTGTGTGGAGAAGCTGAGCCCAGCAAAGAGACACAAAAGAGAAAAGGGTCTGGAGCACCAGAAGCAGCTGAGAGAGCTAAGGGGGCTCAGCCTGGAGAAAAGGAGGCTCAGGGGGAACCTTGTCACTCTCTACAACTCCCTGACAGGAGGGTGCAGCCAGGTGGGGGCCGGACTCTACTCCCAGGGAACAAAGGACAGAATAAGCTGTGACAGGGGAGGTTTAAATTGTATATCAAAAAAACTGTCTTCACAGAAAGGCTTGTCTAGTTCTGACTCAGGTTCCCAACTGTGTTGGAGTTCCCATCCCCTGGGGGGATTTAAAAGCCATGTGGATGTGGCACCTGGGAACATGGGTTAGTGGTGGCCTCGGCAGTGCTGGGGCAACAGAGGGACTTGATCTTAGGGAGCTTTCCCAGGCTTGATGATTCAGTGATTGTAGGTGTCAGAGCACCTGTGGAAAGTCTTTGAGGAACCACCAGGTGCTATCCAGGGGTGGCAGAGGGGATTCAGTGCTGCAGGGGATAAAGGCCCCCACCTGCTGACCTGACCTGTTGTGCCAGGAGGTTTGCTGCTGGCTTGGATCAGGAATAGTGTGGTGACGTGCAAAACCAGATCAGAGTGGCAAATCAAACTCAGCACAGATGTCAGGAGATTTTTCATGATTGACCAAGAAGCTCCTGAGTAATGTCAGGTACAAATAGGAAGCAAAAGAGACATGGAAGCAGCTGACCCAGAGAACTAGAGTTACAATGTTCAAGCATGGCAGGGTGGGCTTAGGCAGGCAAAGTCCACCTGGAGTTGAATCTAGGGCAGAAAATGAACAAGAAATGCTTTGCCTGATACATAAAGCAGCCAAAAATAGCCTATGGAAAATATGGGTCCCTTGCTGAATGAAACAGGGACACTGGCTGGAAAAGATCAACAGAAAATTGATTGTCCTCTTTGCCTTGATCACTACTGGTAAGATTTGGCCTTTGAGGAATCCCAGGCCTGTAAGACTGGTGTGGAAAGAAAACCCACTCTTGGAGGAGGATCTGATTGAGGAACAGTTAAATGAACTGGACATGCATAAACCCATGGGATTTGGCAGGATGTACCCAAAGGTGCTGAGGAATGTGGCTGGCATCACTGCCAGGCTACTCTTGGTTGTTTTCAAAAGTTTGTGGTGATCAGAAGAGGATTCTGGAGACTACTAGAGAGGAAAAATCAGTCCAATAAGGTCAAGAAGAAAAGGCAAGCAAGCAGCAAGGCCATTCAGTCTCACCTCAACCCCTAGAATTTGATAAAGTAATTGTGAAGAGCATTTCCAAACATATGAAGGAGGCAAAGATGACCAGAGTAGTTATCACAGCTCTGTGAAGGGGAAAGCATGCCTCACCAATCTGATGTTTCTTATCTTAGCTTTAGCAAGAGTTCTGCCACTGAGTTCTACCACTGAGTTCTATCAGCTTCTTACAGACAAAATGATGAAATACAGGCAGGATAAATGTACCCTGTGAGGGACTGAAAACTGGCTGGTCTCAGGGGCTTGTGATGAGTAACTCAAGATCCACTTAGAAACCAGTCAGTAGAGCTGCACCCCATAATATGGGGACTAAAAGCTTTTAATATGTCAATTAATGAGCAAGGTGACGGGGTAGAGAACCCTCAACAAATCTGGAGAATTTCAGAACTCAGAGGAGTGGCTGATATGCCAGAGGAACATGGACATATGGGAGAGAGTCTAGTCAGAGGCCACAAAGATTATTCAGAATCTGGGATATATCTCTTATGAGGAAAGGCTCAGAGAGATGGGAAGTTCCACCTGGAGAAGAGAAGGCCCAGGGGGATTTTTCCACATATGCAAATGTTTGATGGGAAAGATTAGAGAGGATGGAGCCAGATTATTCTCAGTGCTGCCCAGTGACAGGACAAGAGTCAATGGGCACAAGCTAAAAACACAGGTTATTCCTGAACAGTGTAGATTTACTGAGAGGATGAACAGATTGTAGAGATTGTGGACTGTCTCTCCTTGGAGATATTCTTAGTTGGCCAGATATGGTCCAGGGCAGCCTTCTCTGGATGACCCTGCTAGAGCAGGGTGAAGAGAGCAAGGTGGTCTCAAGAGGAGCTTTTCAACCTTGGCTGCTCTGTGATTTTTTGAATCATTATATAATTTAGTTGTCAAAAATCTGATGCATTTTATCTGAGGCTCATGAGCAGGTTGAGATCTGAAAAAAGAAGGAATTTATGAAGGATTATCTCTGATAAATGAATATCTGCCCTAATCATGTTGAAGCTCAACATCACAGAGACTGGGAGAAGTTTTCAAATTTCCACGCCAGCAATTTAAAATTCACATATTTACAAGCAAACAAACAAAATGGTTACAAACTATAAGAGGGTTTGAGAAATACTGTTAGTGGAGGAATTTACCAGCCATAAGTGCATAGCTTTTATTTTTCTGGAATATTTAACCTCTTTGGCATTTTTTTACCACTTATTTATTCTGCATTGTAAACTGTAGGTAGAAAGATATATGACAAAGAACTCTTTCCTTTTTTTAACTCACTCACTTTGATGAGCTGCAAGGCAAATTTAATTAGGAAGGGAATTTCTGAAAAATAAATGTAATGTGCTTTGGATGGGAATTGCATATTGAGGTTGTTCCTGATGCCTGCTCCTTACCCAGATGAAACACCCTCTAAGTCAGGTGTTTATAGCAGAGAAGCATGTAACAATGTGTGGAGAATGAACTACACAGGAAATGATACATAGGCATTCCCACTAAACAGAGTTTGAAGTATATCTGTCTTTATACATGTATCAGAGTGTAGGTGTTTTTTTAGAAGGCAAAGTACTAATGGAGAATGTTTTGTTGGTTTACCATTGTTTATAGAGACCGGCGATGGTATAGCCTTCAGCAAAATTATCAAAAATTAATAACAATTATGACCCTTGCTAGTATTGAGACTGTATTACAGATACATCTACAAGGAAATATGGAAACACATCAATGTAGCAAGGACAGCAACTGACTTCCCTTTTTTCAGATATATCTCCAGACATCTTACAGTACTAATACTCAACCAATTTTTGTTTCCCCAGGAATTGCAGGTCCCCACTTAAAAGCAGACCAGACTTCACTTCATGGTAAAATGGAAAGTTCTGCCTGTAATGTGATGACCAGGAGGAAACCAGCAGCTGTTGACAGTGTTGCAAAGCCAAGTCCAGTATTATCTCTCCTACCTTCATCAACAGCAACATCTGAAGCAGGTAATGCTGTTTTCGCTCCACCCCCTCTGTTTCTTCCCCATCTTCTTCCTTCTGGAGGCACACAATATCTTCACCTAATTCTCTTCCTGATTGGAGAAGTAGCTGCAAATGTGAATATCTAATGTGATAATCATGCTGTAGCATTTCCAAGGCTTTCTCACCATGATAGTATATCTTGGCACATCAAATCTATTTTATTCACACACCACCGCTGGTGCAATAATGAGGACAAAAGTAGCACCAGCCTGTATGGCCTAGCAGGACCCTCTGAAGCAAGACTCCTGGGTTCCTTTCTCAGCCCCACTCTTAATTTCTTTTAAATGCTCCCATCCCTATAGCATGAACAAACTGAGTACACAGTGAACAGCTGAGGAGCTGATGAGATTTCTTACTGCATACTTCAGTGATTTTAGCGTAATATTCTGTCTTGCAAATGCAAAATGGTCTGGGGCAATGAGCAGTGATTTAAAATACCAGAATAAATAAGTCAGAATAGCATGCTTTTCTATCAACTTATATTTTGTGTTTCTATTTTGAATCAGATCAGAAAGGTGATATCTTTATACTGTTGGAAATTGAGCCAAATCATACAGCCATCATCATGCCTTTTCTTGGGCATGGATAGAGAAGTTAATCTTGCATTTTGTCTTAATTTCCAGCAAATGGGGAATCCACAGTTCATTACCCTACATGCAGCCATTAGGAGTTTCATAGTCTTGTCAAACTTTTGATGCCACATTCACAAAAAAACATATTTGTATCACTGATTTACAGAATTATTGTATATTTAATCATTCAACTGAAAGTGCTGTTTCAATGCACTTATTTTTCCCCTCTCACTTCCTGAATAAATAGTGAAAACAAGGGTTTCATACTGCAAATTGGCCTCTGTAAAGATAAATTTTTATATTAAAAATATTAGGATTGTCTTTTTAGTCTTTAATGCTTTCCTCTATATAAACCAAGCACAGATTTTTAAGAGAGAAGGAAAGCACACAAATATTTTATGATCCATTTCAAGATGAAAGTGTATGCTTGACTGCATAGTTCATTCTTTCCATTTTCAGAAGTCTAATTAAATTGTTGGTTTATCTGTAGCCCAGATGTTGAAATAATGTAGTTGAAAATGGAAAGAAACTGTGTTAATGGGAAAACAGGACAGTGCTATGGGTTTCCTGTAATTAATAGGAAGCTCTTTGAAAATCCTTCCATTCAAATCAAGCCAACAAATTGACCCCAGCTTTGAGCAGCCTCCTCTGTGCCATGTTCTTGCTAGTGGCCTCAGGCACCTCTGAAGGGGTGGGGAATGACAGGCAGGAAGAAGGATTTTAGAGCTTCAGACATAGCAGAGCCATCCAGAATTAAACTTATGGGGCAGATGAAAAACCTCCAAGGAGTCTGATCTACCTGGGCTCACCTCCTCATTCATCGTCACTGTGCTGGAGTGGCTCCTTCAGCCTCCTCTAAGCCACTCTTGGAAATATATATTTTTGGTAGGAATGGCCCTCTTTGCTTCAGAAGCTGTTCCCAGCATCACATCATTCCTTCATGGCCTCCCAGCATGGCCTGCAGCCATTTCAATTTGTGAGACTGAGCCTCACTGCACCCGTGGACCCCAGAGAGGGGAGAAGCACCAGACCTCTGTGTGCTTCATTTGAAATGTGTAAAGCTGTGGTTTCAGGCTAACATTGGTTCTTGCTTGTTTTGGGGTAGCTAGGTGAGGTTGTTTGGAGGGTGGGGAAAGGATGAAGCAAAAGTGCAAAAGCTTGTGCTGCATCGTGCATTTCTAGTTTCTCTTTATTTTGGGCTGGATTTTGCCTTTGTGGAGGCAGCACGTGGGGAGGGGGAGGGAGATCAATATACCTAGATAAAAAATTGGCTCCCTGTGCATCTCTGGTGCCTGGAGTCTGCCACAGGTTGCATCACCTCCATGGGACCATATTCACTTTTTCATATGCCTGCATGCACACATAAAGTTACTGTTATCCACCTCCTCTTCAACCCCTTCTGAAGGAATCCCACCAAATAGATCAAGACAAAAACCTTCCTCCCAAAGCCAGATTCCCATGTGCAAACTGCAAAATATGTGCAGGAACAGAAAAAAAAAAAAATTAAAAAATCTAAGACCAGTACAGTTCAGCTTGGGTCCAGGGTTGAGCAGGGTCTGTCTGGATAAAATGGAAAAGATTAATACTTAGCTTTGACTTTCAGCAGAGCAGTATATCACAGGGCAATATAGGAAAATATTTTATATCAAAGATTGCTCACCAAGAGCTTCCAGATGAGTTGATAACACCTAATGGCTCTCACTTCAATAGTAGTTTACTTTGGCAGACCTCCCTGATATTTTATCACAGGCACACCTCATCAAAGCTTCCCCCTGCAGACCCATCAGACTCTTTCTGCATAGGCTTCCTACACCAAATGTAGAATCAGATGTCCCTGACGTTCAATAATCAAAATAATGTTGGGTTTTCTAATATCTCATTTTAAAAGCCTGACCTGAAAGCATATGTACTTACTCAGTACATGCATTCTGATTCCTGGCAGACTGTGTAACAACTGAAATGATTTCTGGAGCCTGCAAGTTCAGAGGCTTGCTAGAAGGAGAGCAAAAGAATTATTAGTAGCTTCTAACAAGCTTCCCAAGAAAGCCATAAACACCCCAAAGCATTTACAAAGGAAAAATTAGTGCACTAAGCCAGCATAGAACAGCACAGGGGTTTTTTTCTTCTAAATGTGAAAATGCATTTCAGCACAAAAATAAACAGACTTGTGAGCTTGCAAAGTTTTATAAGGACAAAAAATGTATCTAAACATGAAGGAAGACACTGAAAGTGGCGTTCAGCTCATACATTTACATGCAGGAGCAGAAGCCTACACATAATTGCCTGCATATCAGTTAATTTTGGGGAGTTGGGCAGTCTGGCAGAAGGCAGGTGCCAACCTTTGCTCCACTCAGGCAGTGCCTGCTCAGAATCCGGCTCCACTCAGGACTCTCAGCCTGAGTGACCTCTTGAGTGCCTAAGACAGTCACTGGGTTTCAGGATGGACGGGAGCCCTGTGTTGTTTTTATCCAGTATCAGGGCATCAGAACAATGTGCAAGGTTGTCTTGAATTCCATCGAGTTTCCATTTTAGAGTTTAGAAGCTGAGGTCGTCCTCTGCCAACTGTACGGACCAGGTCTCCATGGACCATGTTCAGGTGGTAGCACCAATCTGCAGAAATAACAGCCTACAGACAAATCTCAGAAAATATATAAAATCTTTGCAGGTACTTGTCTAATGTTTTGTTTCATTTTATTTTTTCCCAGTTCCTTGGCTTACTCTCTTTCCAAAGAAAATTGAGAGTAAAGCCAAATCTCCTGGTATCATCATGACACCTTGCAAGCTTTCCTGTATTTCTGATAAATTTTCTATTATCAAACACCATCTGAAAAATTTTAGCTTTACTTAAAAAAAAAAAAGAGCACCTCAAATATTGAAATTTAAAACAAAACAAAACAAAACAAAAAAACTTTAAAATGTGCCCTGACAATAGAAATAAAAGGCAAAAGGTGGACAGTGAATTTGAAGAGTGTGCCAAACATTTGATTTTTTTAGATCTTCTGACCTGCAGCTACTCTCAGGATATGGGAGGGACTCAAAGGATTTGAATGCTTAAGGCTGAAGTTATTGGGACTACTTATGTCAATCACCAGTGAGGACAGATGAGAATAATCATTTTCTGTGACAGGGACTTAACCTTTTTTGATCAAATTTCTGAGAAATAGCTTGCTGCCACTTGCCTTTAGGGATCTTGAATCCATAGTTTTTAGGGGTGACCTACTTGGGAGGAATTTTGTGCAACTAATTAGCTTCTCTTGAGCAACTTGGATATTTCATTTCCTTTCTCTTTTCCTTTGGTACCAAAATGACCGCATTCCTCTTTTCTTTTGTCCTTTGTGAACCACAAACGGCAAATGGGTTTTATTTTTCTTTTTGGTGTGGGGAGTGGGTTACATATGGAAAATGTATTTTGTTTTGTAATTAATGAAAACCAGACTTTGGGAAGTTGGCCATTCCAGGTCTTTATTTATAAGAGAGCATATGTCTGTGTTTTGTTTATGACTCACTCCTACTTCTTACATTGTAACTTGGGTTTGTTTATGCAAGCTCTTTGCTGAATCCAAGCAACATGGTGGTAAAAGAGCCAATAATTTATGTTCTCCAGGAGGGGAGGCCAGTGAATGAGGTTTATATGCTGAATCTGTCACAGCCCATAGGGAGCAAGAGGAGATTCTACAACTTGACAGCTCCAGGTTATCTACAGAAAATGCTACAATAGCAACTTTATTTAAACTACTGCTAGAAGATTAGCCTGTTAGCCATGAAGGTAGAGATAACCCCCAAATGAACCTTTCTCAGAATCTTGCCTGCTCAGGAAACTTCAATGATTTCAAACCCAAATGACTGCTTGACAGTCAGGTGTAAATTAAGTTTGCAAGTAAATGTGGGCTGAGGTTAATTTAGTGGGATGTTTTATTCTTTACCAGAAAAGAAATTCTGTGCTCCATCATTTCTTTCCCAAGAGCACAGAACAGGTATGTTAGGAGTGAAAGGGAGCACCAGTTATTGCAATAGCAGGATTAATACATGCTGCTTCCCTCACAAAGGCGTAGTTACTTCTAATCTGTGTGCAAATCCTGAACTCTGAACAGATGCCATGTTCAGGAAAGGACAATGAGACAATTTAGGCAAAACAAGCAAGGTCTCGTGTCCTAAGCAAAGGACAAGGAGCCAAGAAATTCTGGGTACTCTTCCCAGCTCTGACAGTGACTCACAACCTGACCTTGGCAAGAGACTTAACTACTTTGGACTTCATTCAGATCTAAAGTAAGTGATCTGAACCAGGAGTAAGCTTACTTTGGGGGCCATTAAAGTCAATTATATGACTGAGTAGTTTCAGCTAGTATCTGAATAGATGATACAACAGAAACCCAGGCAGGGGTAATGAATTTGCCACAGATTAAGTGACCCACACATCTTGTCTCTGCCCACTAGTTTCAGCAACAAACACTTTTCATACTCACTGGCACTCATGACAAGAATTGAAGGCTGAATTGAAGATATCAGGATTATATCTTTGGGGAACAGAAGGTTTCATAGTTAAGCTGGGCCAATATGACAGCTATGCTAAGCTTCCTTCTTTCATATTGAAGGTTGAAAAATGAGAATGAAGCAAACTCATGCTTAAACATTGCTGTCGCAAAAGCTTTGTTGAGGGAAGAGGGAATAGGCAGAGAGAAATCTCTGAAGACTACTTATATCAAAGTTGTATTTTCATCTTCTCTTCACAGGGGGGTCGAAGAAGAGTTTCCAATCACTGTTATTTGATGTACCCCTGTTTCTCTCCTTGTCTCCCAACAGCCAGCTCACCACTGAAGAAAAGGTTCAAGCGCCGTGAAATTGAAGCAATCCAGTGCGAGGTGCGCAAGATGTGCAACTACACTAAGATCCTGTCCACCAAGAAGAACCTGGATCATGTGAACAAGATCCTGAAAGCCAAGCGGCTGCAGAGACAATCAAAGACAGGCAATAACTTCGTGAAGAAGAGGAGAGGGCGTCCTCGGAAGCAACCCCTTTCCTTTGACGAAGACTCCAGAGACCAAATGCCCGTTCTGGAAAAATGCGTTGACCTTCCGAGCAAAAGAGGTCAGAGACCAACACTCAACCCTTTAATCTTGGAGCAAGCAGCCACTCAAGATACAATCATGGCCACCATCGAGGCTGTCATACACATGGCTCGAGAGACGCCACCGCTGCCGCCTCCTCTGCCTCCTCCACCCCCTCCACTCCCTCTCCCTCTCCCCCGGGCGCCCCGGGTTGGAAAAAGGAAAAACAAGTCCCCGCAGGAGGAAGAGGAGGACGTGAAAGTGAAGCGGCACCGGAAAGGCAGAGGGAGCGAAAGCGAAGGCCTTCCCTAAGGCCAGTGCACCTCGTCAGATGTTGGGTGCCCACAGCGGAGCACGCCAGAACTGGGGGACAGGAGGTGCACAGTCCGCCTCACCCCTTTGGCAGCACCAGACTGACCTGTCCCTTCAGCAGCCAGAACTCATTGCAGAGAGCTGTGCCAGCTGGGGCTCACATCTTTCCTCTTCATCGCTTTGACCCAAGCCCCCCCCGAGAAAAGAGGGGGGAAAGGCACGGGAAAAGTGGGGGATACAGGGGAGGAGGATGTGTGTCAAAGTTGGAAAAAGCATGAACTCTGCCGAGTTTCCAAAACTAATCTGAATCTCAGCATTGCTGTTCTCATATCGTACCCAGAGGCGGGAAGTCATCCTCGCAGAGAGCTGAACATTGTCACTAAGGGTGCATGCTCGACTCTGATTCTGTTTGGTGGGCCAGGTGAAACTAAGAGTAACTTCACCATAGTATAAATCACTGTAAAAAAGAAAAAAAAAAAAGGAAACAAAGAAACAAAGAAAGAAACAAAGAAAGAAACAAAGAAGCAAAAAAACCCAACAAAAATAATGTAATTTTCTCAACTGTGATATTGGTTATAACCTATTTGATTTATTTTTTTTTTCCACTTTTATATACCTACCAGGCTTTGGGACAACATAAGCCAAAATGCCTGGCTCCTGTTGGAACTATATATTTCTTTCTCATGTACTTGCCTAGTTACAACTAGCTGCAATATAGGCAATAGAAAATTAGAGCCTTATTCGCGTGCACATTCATTCCGAGTGCTATCCCAAGAAACAATGGAAAATCACAGCATTTAAAATAAGGTGTACACAGATATTCAGTTACAATAGCACGTTTATATGAAGCAACTTGGCAATGGCATGTGAAAAAGGGGTCATCCATCAGCCAAGTTGTTTTGATGCTCGGTACATATGAGTAGAGAACAGCAAGACACTTCTGGGGAATAGTTATAGTAAACATGGAAAAAAAAATCGCCAAAAAAAGAATATAAAAAAGATAAAAGAAAAAAAAAATAAGACAGAAAAAAAATAGAATAAAAAACAGGGCCCAAACCTACCAAGATTTACCATCTGCAATTCCCAGTGAAATTAACAGGAAAACCAGAATATGAATAATTTGCATTGGGTAGCAATGCCTTGATATTATCTTTTAAAGAAAATAGGTAAAGTAGATTGTTTTAAAAAACTATAGAACAAACCCTATGGATAATAGATTCTTTCTTGGCAATTATTTCTGAAAAAAAAGAAAAGAAAAGGAATAAGTGTTCTTATCTGAAAATAGAAATAAAAATGTTCAAAGGGTATCACCACTGCAATTGTATTAATGCCACTTTGGACGTGTTCTCCAAGTTGTGGTTGCCTTAATAAACTAAAAAATAATTTTTTTTTTTGTACATAATGTAATTATAAAGCTCTCAGTCTGCATGGATGCAAACTGTGTGTGACAAATCGTCTCTTTAAATGGTCAGTTCAAATTGTACATTTCTCATTCGAGTTGTCCGTTAGCCATTGATTAAACTTGGGTAAAATACCCAAGCTCCATTTCCACAGCCCAATTAAAATGTTTAGCTAAAACTAAGACTGAACAAAAAGCTGTTCCATTGCAGTGTCAATGCTTTTAAAAAAGAAAGTCAATTGTTGAAATTTGAAATAGAAACTTTCAACTTTATTTCCTTTCTTTTTAAATCCTGCGGTGCACTCAACACCTAGCATGGCAAGATGGATAATAAAATGGGAACAGGAAGGGAAGATTCCACCAAGGGAGGGGGGATTGGAATTACTTAATGGTTCACAAGCCAAATGCTATTCCCTTTCTTGAGAAATCTTGAATTGGTTTATTGCCAAGGAAGCTTCATATAGCACGACACTAAAAAAAAAAAAAGAAAAAAAAAAAAAGAACCACAAGAAAACCCCCCCAAAAAAAAAAAACAACAAAACAACAAACCCAACAAAAAGTCCCCACAAAAGATATTGTGTTTCTATTCTGTTATTTATTTACAAAAATCATATCAAGACTATGGTGTTAGAGGAACACTGTAAACATACAACTCGTTGTTTTTTAGAGACTGATTTTTCTTCTGTGATAGCACCTTAGCTTATTAAAACTGAACGCATATGGGGATAGGATTGCGTCGGGGAGCTGGAAGAGGGGATGTATTTTTTTTATTTTTTAAGACTGGAACAAATTTTGAGGTCCTAACTCCTTAAAACTGATAAGAGGGATCGCAGAATTTTGTTTCCAATTTGTTTTGCATCATTCATCATACCTATTTGTGCTTTTTGTTTTCCAATTAATGCAGCTTAGAAACAAATTGGCTGGTTGCTCTTTCTGTTAAAACCAATTTTGCTTTTCAGCTCTCTTGAATTAGCACAGTGTTATTGACTGAAGTTGTAGGCCTGCAGAAAAAAAACTTAAACCTCAATGAACTCCTCTCTTCTTCCTTAAAAAGCATTGGATTGAGGCTTAGTTAATTTATAAATCTTTTTTTTCCAACCTCCTTTGGGCTTAAAAGTAGGTGACAGTCACTTAAAATGACAGAAAAAAAAAATTGTAACATAATTGGTATTCCAGGTAGCTGAAATTAAGCCAAACAACAACTTATCTTTAGTTTTATCTCCAGTGATGTCTTTCCTAGCACTGAAGGACATTTCAGTGTGTAGTGAGTGAAAAAAAGGTCTGAAGTCAACAAATTCTGTCATCAAACGCCCATCGTGGCTTCAAGAGGATCAGAGTGCCCATAAGGGCTGGATTTGGGCTGGACCTTTCTGGACACACTGGGATAAAACTGCCCCAGGGAAGGATGATGGAGTGGCTGCTGCCTCCCATGCTCCTGAGCTTTGGGAAAAGAATGCTCTTATCCTTCCAAAAAGTGCTATCCAAAAAGCTGCTAGAGACACAGTGTTTAAGGAGAGCGTCCGCTAGGAGGGAACAACCCCACAGACCCTTCACTGAGCAAAACCATGAAGAGGTCCTATCTGTCCTAGAGAAACTAAGTTCAGGACTTGGTAGCTAAAAGCTCTCAGCATGGGATGGACTGTACCCAGAAGCTCAAGGTTTGTTTTTTCATGGCAGGAAGGTGCTGCCAGGTGCAGCGTGGTGCTGTGGTACAGCTTTGGCTGTTTGTCCACACAACACCCTCATGCAGCTGGCCCTGGGCTGGCAGGAAGAGTAGCTGGTTAGTGCCATAAAAAGCAGACCGAAAATACTGTTAGATGGCACTCAGAATTTGTGTTCTGCATGTTGCATAACCTATAAAGATGATAAGCAAGTTGCTGACAGAGTAATATTTTAAGGCGATGTACTACATGCAGATCATAAAGGATTTAGTTTTAGGGCTTAAGGCTAAAATCCCACTCCTGCCATTTATTACCCAACAATATTCCAGTAATGAGCTTTTTGATTTTTTTCCCTTACCACAAGGAAGATTTACTGAGGAACTCTCTAGATTCTCTCCACACATTTCCAAATACTGTATAAAACCGGGGTGAAAGCCCTTTTGCTTACTAAGACCAAAAAAACCTTTCAAACACCTCCACTGTGTCACAGATTAGCACACATCTGAGCATGCTTCAATGAAAACACAAAACAGTATCACGTGGCTGTGAGCCATATGAAATGAGGCCACGGGTTTGCATCCACTCTGTGGGTCTTTTACTCCTCAATCCAGTGTAAAACCAGAAATGGGGATAAATATTCAGGGAGAGAGGAAAAAAAAAAAAAAACACACAAAAAAAAAAACCACAAAAAAACCATTGCCACTTGTGTCTCCAAGACCTTCATGCTGCCAGTATCTTGAGCCCTTCAATATTAAATTTTCTGTGAAGCACCTTGTACGTTTTTGGATAACTGTAAAAAAAAAAGGAAAAAATAAATTAAAGAGAGGTGAAAATATTCATCAGCTACCCAGGTATCCTACGGCATGGCCCGTTTGGCAGAAATGTTGTGGAATATAGAATATTCTAATTGTGAATATTAGGGTAGCATCTGGTGCACTGGGGTGCTGGTTCATCACAAGGGCTTCTGAGCACTACAATAATGCACCAAATAAACAGAAATCACTGTTCCAAATACAAGGATTTCCCTAACTTATTTTCACAGGCCCTGATTCAGGACTGCACTTAAGCACATCTAAGGAGCATCCTGAAAACTTTGAAGAACAACTAAAAGAATACAGGGAAAAGGGAAACAAAACAAAACAAAACAAAACAAAACAAAAAGGGAAAAAAAATCTAAAAAACAAAACCGGGATGGTTTTCTGAATTGAAAAAATAAACAAAAATCTTGCCCTTGTAATGCCTCTTCTTTCCATGTCATCCAAAAACTGAGGTGCAGCAGTTCTGAGATAATTAGAAGCACATTTCAACAAAAGACACATATTGGAGATCTCCTTAAGATGCCTGCCTAGGTTGCATAAAACACTACATAGAAAAAAAAAGAAAAA